>JXCR01113709.1:42159-97568 GCA_002079205.1 Phalaenopsis hybrid cultivar | reverse complement strand
GTCCCCCCCCGCCCTAACCTTTTTAGTGCTGAAACTTACATCATTCTATAATAAAAGAAAGAAGTTTATCTCTAATGAAAGATTTTATTGTTGAGATGAACCATATTTCTCTAAGAAATTCAACATATTCTTAGAAGATGTGTTACCCAAGAATAGATAGACAATAGCAACAATAACCTGTAAGTATATAGAGTTTTACATGGACAACATTGGGGAAGTGATTAGAAGAGGATAAGATTAGCACAACCATGTTATTATGTGAGGAAGAAAATTTGCATAATAAGCACACAAAACTAATGATATGAAATAATACACTATAGTAGTTACAATCAAAATCACACTGATTAATATGAAACCTAAAAAGTAATGTTTAATAAAAAAATAAACCAAAAAATGAGGATGATAAAAATTCATATATGAAAGTCGTTAAAGGAAACATTTGGGTAATAAAAAATCATACATTTATTCCTGGGAATGGTTGTCTTCCATGGATCTCACTAATACTCAAATAAGAGCAAAGCTTTAAAATCCAAATTAAAATAAGAAGGCAAATCAAAAGTTATAAATAGAAGTATATATGTGAAACTTCTTTTCTATTGAACAAAAAGATAAAAAGGAGAGGCTCTTTGGAAATAAATTTCACACAAACATGTAATATACTCAAAAATTAATATAACATGTTTTATAATATAATTAGGGTAATTGTAAAACCCTTGAAGATAAAAAAGAGTAAAGTCAGAAATGAGTAGGTAGATAACTGCAACAAGGAGGGCCCATCTCTAGGAGTAGTCACATGCCACCTAATAGGTTAAATAATAACAACATCCACTACTAAGGAAAGAATCCATAATGGGTGAAATCATGTCAGATAAAAAGTAATAAGACATGCTTTCATTAATTCCAACATCGTAAGAAGATAACCACTTATATATGTACCCAATAGTTGATAAGTATGGTTAAATAATAAAGTCCAAAATTCATAAAAATACCAACTGATAGTTCTCAAATGAATAAAGCACAGGTATGCATGTATGTATGTGTACATATATATATATATATATATATATATATATGTTTGTGTGTGTATGTGTGAGTGTTATTTATTAAATAGTATCATAACATACTTCCATGAATTATAGTTTTGGTAGATCATACAAATCATTGTGATAAGGTTTATACATTTTATAGTATTAAGGATTATGAAATTGATCAACACATGTGATGGACAATTGTACCATACAATCTACCTCAAGTTAGTAGTTCAAAAGACATTATTGACCTTATCAATCTTTTTGTCGACTTGTGTTTAACAGAATTTCATTTGAAATGAAACTTGAGCAAACCCTAAATTTAAATAAAACTAAAGTCCATCTCAGCAAAAATTGAAATTAACCAAGATAAACACCAAAATATAACCCATTTTAACCATACCCTAAAAATGACTGAAAAATTGCCATAATCAACAAACTCTAAAATTATTATTTTTTTCTCCCGAGACAATTTTAGGACTCAAAACTTCATTCTAAAAGTTGCATGATTCTTATTATCATAGATAAAGACCATGCAAAAAAGTTCAACAATCGTTTGAGATAATTTTTATGTAGAATTTTTCAATTTAAATTTTCATGCATGAATATTACTGTTTTTAAATCCTAAAATTAATAGTTTTACCACAGTTCAATTTGATGATCCAAATTACATTATATAAGTTTCATAAACTTCATAATTACATATGAAAGATATACAAAATAGTTTGTTGGTCAGAAGACATTTTTTTATATAAAATTATGCAATTAAAATTTTCATGCATGAAAATGGTCTCACATTAAAATTTTTTAAAAAGTCTTTACATTTAAAAATAGACTTTGTAATTGCATTTTTATCATCAAAATCTTTCAAATGAATCTCTTTGTGCTCAAATCCAATCACATTTAGAGGCTCACTAAGTTGATAATAATCAGTGGAGAGAAATAACAACACCGATAATAAAAGGATATAATTTACAAATAAGTGGGCCAAAATGAAATCAAAATGAAATCGGACTTCAACTAAACTTTATCTAAATTTTTTTAAAAAATGCTTAATTTGATCCATTGACATCACCTACAAACTACAACTCGAAATCCACCAATTTTGTCTTCTTGCATTTTGACCAACTTTGAACTAAACTATCTTAAGATGGGACCCATTTTGACCAAAATTAATTGCAATACCTAATTTCTCATATTTTCCTCTATCAAATGAGCCCAAGTAAAATTAGATCATTTTTCAACTTACTTTGTAACCACCTAGCCACTTTAATTTGCTATCTCTGCTAGGGATCTCCTTTTCCAAAACAAATTGGATCATTATATTTCTTGTTTCTTTCTATTTAAAATAAAATCTACTTATATTTTTTTCCTAACTACCATAACTTCGTTTCCCAATGACATAACTGCGTTCCCTTTTTAAAAAATTTCTTTCGTGTCCTCCCACGTTAATTTCCCCCTCTTTTAATTATTCTTTCCAACCTAGCCTAACTACTCCCCTGAAAACTACCCCACTTAAGACCCCTCTCTCAACTGAACCCCCTAATTCCTTCTTCCTCATTTTCTCACCCAAAACCCTTCTCTTTCATTTTCTCTCTCTTATTTCTACCTCTCTCTCCCTCCTTCCCCATCCAAAATTGTGAGCCTCTCCATTCCATTATCCTAGAAACTGGGAACACTAAAGTGATCAAGGCAAGGAATCAAAGGAAGAGCAAGCAAGAAGAAATCTCATTTAAGGAGGAATACCAGATTCTCAAAGCAAGGTATAATCCCCTAAACCAGTCCCTTGCATTTTTTTTTCTTGTAAGAAGTAAAGTAGGGGGGTTTTGTTCATTTCTTTTCAATTTGGTTTTGCTTGATGTAAACTCTGAAGAATTTGTTCATTTTTATTTTTCTAATTTGTTCTTACGTGATGTAAATCATGGAACTTTTGTTCCCTCTATCTTGTACTGTATGTTGATTATTTTTTTCCTCTTCTTTTTTTCATGGTTGAATCTGTCTTCTCCTTATTCACCAAATCAAGTCACTTGCCCCACTTCTAGCATACCTGAAATCCCACTTAACCCTAACTTATCTGTAAACTAACTTAACCCTAAATTATTAGCCTACTTAGAAAAACCCACTTAACCCTAAACTTACTCATTCCCTCGCACACTCACCTAAATCATCTAAACCCTAGACTATCCAAACTAACACTAACCTATTAGGCTACCTAAAAATCAATTAAACTAATCCAAACACATAACCTACCCTAAACCGATTAACATAACCTAACCCAACTTAACTTGAGAATGCAAACTCACTTACACACTAAAACCTATTTGCCAATTACTTCACTTAATACTAGTCCTAAACCTAAATCGAGCCCCCATACATGTCCTAAGCCTAACCAAACCAATCTAACACTAGTTTATCCAAACACAACCTAGCCTAGGACACCCAAACTTATCTAATACGAGCCTTAGAGTACCAAGGCCTAAAACCTAAGACCTAAACATAACCAAATCAAACCTTGCATAGCCTGGACACCCTAAATCAAGACTTAATGTAACCCAAAGCCCTTAAATTTAGAATAGCCTATTTCTAAAGCACTTAAACCCACCAAGTCCTAACCGTAAACCCATAATTGAAAACTAAAGAGAGAAAGAGAGAGAGAGAGAGATAAAAAGACAAGAAAAGGCAAAAATGAGCGTGTCAGTGTGCATGTAAATGTGTATGTGTTGATATGACTATGCATGTGAGTGTGTCCGTGTATTTAATTTGTATGCATGCTTTGTATTAATAAGTGTGTTTATGTATTCATGAGTCTATTCATGTGTAAATGTGTTTGTGTGCATGTCTTGAAGTATTATTTTTACTCACCATGAGTTCATTATGTTAAACCTATAGACTATGTGCTTCTATGTTAATTCTCATGCAATTTTGTTTTTTTTTTTGTGTTAATTCTCATGCAAGTGGGTATCTATGTATACTATCATACTTTTATAAGTCCATATGTTTACTTTATGCAAAGCCCATGTGATATTAAATTATGTTCCATGCTCACTTATATTCCATATTAGCCTATCTTTCATGTTCACTTATATTCCATACTAGCCTATGTTCTATGTTAGCTATTGCTCCATGTTAGCCTATGTTCCATGTTAGCTTATATTCCATGTTAACTTATGTTCCATGTTGGCCAATAGCATATTCACTTATGTTCTATATTAATCTGTTTAGTTTAGTTTTCATTTTAGCTAAATTCATATTAAAACATTATATTTGATGTTAAGAAAAAAATATGCATGTTAGTTCAAACTTTTTTATTAAAAAATGTGAGAAACTAATCCACGCAAAACCATTCGATAACTTTATGCTTTACATGCAAATGTAAGTTGAAATTTAATGAAATACATGCACATGCAAGTTGGTATGTTTAATATGCAAGTTGGATAACTATTTATTTTTAAGACCTATTCAAATTAAATGTTCTCACATTTTATGGCCTATACAAGTTGGGTGGTTTACCTGCTTTAAAACAGATGCAAGTTGTGACTTAATGCTAGTTATGACCTTGGGATAACCTAAAATTTATGATTGATGTTTATATAAGAGAGAGAGCTTAATTCCTTAAACTAAGTAAGAGAGAGCCTAAAAAAACTTATTTGCCAAAAAAATTCTAAAAAAAAAGAGAAAGAAAAAGAATACTTTGATAAATTTGTATAGATATAAATTACAAGTGCTTTAGATGATATCTTTTTTTTTTTAAAGAAAAGTATGCAAAACCAAAGAATATATTTTTCTTGCATCAATTAAGTGTGCTTCAAAGATAGTAAATTTTAAAGTTTAGGATGGTTCAAGCTCAAAAATACTTTTTTAGGGATTTTAAAATAACCTTAAAAAGTTTATCAACATTTTTTAGACAAATAAAAATTAAAGCCCCCTTTTTAAAAAAATTAAAGAACAATTTTTTAAAATCAAAGAGAAAAACTTTTTTTAAAAAATGAAGTTTAAACAACCCTTTTTTAAACAAGCCACATTTTTAATAAAACTTAACCCACGAGAAACATTTTTTAAAAGCAAATCCAAAATTAAATTAAACAAACTACTAAAATTTCTTTTGAAAATTCAAAACTAAATAAATAAAACCCTTTCTAACAAAATTAACAGAACAAACCCTATTTATAAAAGCTTAAACAATAAATAAATTTTAAAACCTTCAAACTGAAACTTCAAAAAAGAAGGAAAAGAAAAACTTAAAACCTGTAATAAATTTTAAGTAATTAAAACCACATCTTATAAAACTCTAAACTAATTTTTTTTTTCAAATTCAATTTGTTTTGAGGAAAAAAACCAAAAAGCGTTTATTAAACTTTAAGAAATAAATTAAAATAAAAGAACTTCTTTTTAGATGAGCTTACTAATTAAAAGAATCAATTAGTTCTGCAGAGCCTCCTGGAATAACTTATTTTAAGCAAAACTTACATATTCATGAGTATAGTATTTTCCTGAATGAACATGATTTTTCTCAGAAGGATGTGATTCATAAGCTTAAACCTTGAGCATTTAATTCTTGGGCCATTTCAAGTATTCACATTCCACATGCAAGTGAGTTCATAACAATAACACTCTTTAAATGATAAAATCTTGTATAAATTTTTTTTTTCCAAGTGTCAAAGAAAATATATTTCATAAGCATGTGAATGAACCTTAAATATGAAGAATATAAACATGAAAAGATTGAGTTAAACTCTCTGATATATGAAACTCAAATATAGAATATTAAACCAAACACTATAGGTAAAACCTAAGAGAAAGAATCAAACAAAAAACAACTTCGGATTGAAAACCAAACTTAAACTTAGTGCAAAACCCTGATTTGTCACACGAAACATCAAACTAGAAAAATGAAACCCTAAACTTAGAAGAAATCGTGATTTACGCATGACTAATAAGTTAGGAAATAAAACAAATAATGAGTTAATTATTAAACTCTAAAAATGATAAAATTCACTAGCTCTCAATTTTACAACCACCAACAAAGTGGATTCAGCATGTGAACCCCAGGTTAGTCAACGTAGAAGTAAACCTCAGAACATTCACCCTAGATTGGTCTAGTCTAGAAGGTTATGATAGTTTAATAAGTAACTGTAGCTGGTATTAAGGACTAGGACCTATAAAACAAATAATCTACCCTCTTGAATCGTGTGGGTACCCTCGAATGAAGTAGCTCGTGGTTATTGATGCAGGTATCCCAAACCTCTAAATAGTAGGAAGGTCTACCTTAGTCTTTGCAATGATAATAAGAGATATCTCGTATTATCCATTTGGTTAATAGTCTAAGGATCCTAATGCTCAGGGGCCAATGGAAAGCCATGAACATCTTAAGTAGGGTTTTTATTCTCAAAGTTTAGGTTAGTTCACCTATTTAACCTCATTGATAGTTAGGTTTTTTTTTAGATTATGGCTTCATCTCCATCTTGAAATCCCTCTAGCCTATCCTTCCTCTTAGTTTAAGATTTCAATCAAACTCAATCATATATCCCACTCAATCTCATATCAAACTAAATTTCATATATATTTCAAACTCCAATTCAATTTAACAAGCTGTAATCCAATTCAAACTGAATTCCAAGTTCAAAAACAATTTGACTTCTCTGTCTCAAATACAACTCCAAACTTAAATTCAAATTACTTATTACTCAAACTCAATTGCAACTCCAAACTCCAACTCAAATTTAAACTCCAAATCTGATATCAAATTCTCATATCCAGTCTCAAGTTTTCAGGCCCAAAGCCAAACTTAAAACCTCAAACCCAAATGTAATAAACCTGAATCAAATTTCAACTAACTTTAACCAACTTTATAAAATTTAATGCACTTCAATCACTTTTAATTTCATAAACTTTAATTAAACCTCATAAACTTTAATTAACTTTAACTTAAATCAATTCCACCATATTTTAACATTTTTTAACAAACTTTATCAAACTTAAATAAGTCCTTAACCAATTTTAACAAACTTAAATAATTTAAATTTTTAAAAAACTTTACCGAACTTTAATAAATCTTAAAAATTTTAAATAAGCTTCAATAAAACAAAATTTAATAAACTTTAAATAATTTTAATCAGCTTTAACAAGTATTAATAAATCTTAATTCTTTTAAATTATCTTCAAATAAATTTTGAAAGGAACTTAAAAGAAACCTAATAATTTTAATCAACATTGACATAAAAATTAATTTTAAAGAACTTAGATAAATGATTTTAAATAAACATAAACAAATTTTAACATATTCTTATCAAACAACTTCTAAAAAGAACATCCAGATAAAATTAAACTCAACCAACTAAAGTTTTCCAACTCAAGTGAATCAATCCCAATTAAGATCATCCAAATCCTTTTGATTCCTATTTAAGTCACTCTAATCTTAAATCTATTATTTTGAGTCTTCAATATCATCGTCTAACAGACACTTACCATTCAATTGTGCATAATCTGAGTCAAATCAACTTTTGAGATTGTGATTGAATTCTTATCTACAAAGGTTTCTTTTCGTAGGGATACCAGATCCCAAAATAAAATAAATCTTATCTTACACCTATAAGTTAAGGAAAAAACTCTGATTTCGTAGACACATAAATCATTGAATTTTTCTTCATCATTAGAATGATTAGATCTATTCTAAGATAATGTTTCTATTCTTCTGCGCAGTATATTAATCTTTGAATGTCATGTCTAATTATTTAGATAGAAATCATTTAAGATTTATGGTGGATATACAATAAAAAACCCCAAACATACAAGTAATATTTTAAAAAATAGTAAAATATATAAATAAAAAAAATATTATGTGAATCATATAGTATAATTTCAAAATTTACAGATTGTGATTGAATTCTTATATATAATAACGAACAATGTTTAATTAAGTTACTCGTAATATCTATGTCCCACACTTGTACATTTTGTTAATAGTATTAATAGCAATATGTCTAAAGAATATCACAAGAAAAATAATTAATAAAAAAAATATGAAAAAGTTAGATAATTTTGTGAGATCATTTAAAGAAAATTTGGACAAAGGATTAAAGTATTCATCATCATTTCAAAGCTTTGTTTGGATCATTTTGACATGCCTTTCTTTTTCTTAATNCATCATTTCAAAGCTTTGTTTGGATCATTTTGACATGCCTTTCTTTTTCTTAATTTTTATGAAACTTATTTCCATCATATTGTGTTTATCTTGTAATTGAACCTTGTAAGAGATTATTAAAATCATATTTGTAATTTTCATTACATCGGAGGCACTTGTGAGAATAGGTTTTGCTATAAGGATAATTTTCATTACCTAGTAGATTGTGCTAGTTGTATCTTTCTCCTCTTCGGAAGTGGATGTTGTGATGGATATCACTAGGGAGTAGCTAGCTTTCTTCTTGCTTTGAGATGGTAGTATATGGTGCGTCTTCATGATCCATTAAGAAGACTATTTATGCAAGAGAATTATTCACCTACTCTTGCAGCTGAGGAGATTAGTTTTTTGTAATAAGGTTTGTTATGGATCATAGTATTGAGTTGGGCGAAGCATGGATGTTGGTTGATGGTAACCGAATCATACAAAAATCAACGATGTCTAATCTTTTTTCTTATTTATTTTATTTGCACAACTACTATACGAATATTTATTCAGATACTAAATCATTTAGGCTTATTATGTAAACTAACAAACTCTTGTTATTTACCTTGTAATCATCTTTTATTCACCAATACTACATTATTGTAATGCTCCTTGTGAAGAACAAGTCAATTGAATCATGCATGTTCAGCAATAACCTTGTTCCTAAATCTTCCTTACCAAAGTTCACATCTCATATTCTTGTCAAATTATAATCGCTTGGCAATCACAGAATTTNTCTATCATATTGTGTTTATCTTGTAATTGAACCTTGTAAGGGATTATTAAAATCATATTTGTAATTTTCATTACATCGGAAGCACTTGTGAGAATAGGTTTTTCTATAAGGATAATTTTCATTACCTAGTAGATTGTGCTAGTACTATCTTTCTTCCCTTGCAAAATGAATGTTGTGATGGATATCACTAGGGAGTAGCTAGCTTTCTTCTTGCTTTGAGGTGGTAGTTTATGGTGCGTCTTCATTATCCATTAAGAAAACTATTTATGCAAAAGAATTCTTCACCTACTCTTGCTTTTATAATAAGGTTTGATATGGATCATGGTATTGAGTTGGGCTAAGCATGGGTGTTGGTTGATGGTAACCGAATCATACAAAAATCAACGATGTCTAATCTTTTTTCTTATTTATTTTATTTACACAACTACTATACTAAATCATTTAGTAGTAAATATAATTATTATATTTCTCTTAATAATGCATAATCATCTTTAGATCTCTATCACATTTATTCTGAGGGCATGTCTTTTCATATTTGCATTAAATTTCTTTAGGCTTATTATGTAAACTAGCAAACTCTTGTAATTTACCTTGTAATCATCTTTTATTCACCAATACTACATCATTGTAATGCTCCTTGTGAAGAACGAGTCAATTGAATCATGCATGTTTAGGCAGCCAAGGCACATCAAAAGTAACCTTGTTCCTAAATCTTCCTTGCCAAAATTCACATCTGATATCCTTGTCAAATTATAATCACTTGGGGATCACATAATATTTTTTTTATTTTTTAAAAAATTAATAATTGTAGTTAACAAATGAAACACATTTTTTTAAAAAAACATATTTAATATTTTGGCAAAATTAAAAGGACTAATATTTAACTAAACTTCAAGACATAATGATTATGCGACAAATATTATTACTAATATATCTACTTCATCAGAAGATTAAATGATATATGATATTAAACTCTAATAATTGATTGTCTTAAAAATTTTAAAACCATGCAGTCATGTTTCTATAGAGAGCAGATATCTAAGTTCTCAAAACAACTATTTTAATTGTCTTTGACTAATGCTTGTTACTGAATTATCAATTAATAATTAATTGGGCTAATTAATTTTAAACATTAATTATTTTAATCAAATTTTGACAAGGATAATTATTGAATGATTAAGTAATAGGCCAGAGCGAAAAAATTCCACAAATTTTTTTTATATTTAACTAAGTATTACCATAAATGTGCTAATAAGCTACAATTTAAGTAGAAAAACAAGTTTATTACTAAATTTAGTATTAATTAATTAAAATATTAAGATAGAAAAGTAATTAAGATTAATAGTTAATTAAACTCAAAATATTTATTCAGTCCAACTTTAAGATACTTCAACACGCGAGCAACCTTAACAAATGTTTCATAGAAAATTCATTACATTATCATAAATAAAAAAAAATAAAAAATATGACACCACAAGTTATTTATACAAAGAAATTGTGCTTCGAAAAAGCCTTCTCACTGCGATAAGAGATCGAAAAATTATTTCATACAGATGTCCGATCTCGATCGTCGATCAGAGCAAATATGTATTTCGGTGGGTCTTATTTTAAATTTTTAAAACAATAAAAAAAACATTGATCGAAGGTCGAGATCGGATAGCGTATGCATCTCTGCATATATTGTCCGTATGTAATAATTTTTCAATAAGATCATGCATAAGTAGCGGGGGAAGCAAAATCTGGAACTGCAATATTAAATGCCATACAGATGAAACTTTGATTTAATGTAATTGCAGACCATAGAAAAATAAATAAATAAATACAGTTGATATGATTACAAGCAAGCATTGCCAAGCAGTAACTTGGAATTATCGTCTCAGAAGATCTGATTACATACAGTTGAACTAATTCATCACAGATAAATGTAACTGCTGTACATGTGTGCTGTCATGTTTAAGGACTGAAGCATTGCTTCTCCCTTTTTATTGAATGTAAATACAGAAATCCCACCATTATTTATGTCAATTGCTCGAAACCTGCCCCAATAAAAACAATTATATCATTGTGCACTTATAACCATGTATCAAATATGGTCCTGCTTTTACCATTAAAATTCAATGCAACTCACCTCTCTGGACTTAGTCCAAGTGCTGTGCAGACAAGAGCACGCAGAATGGATTTGTGAGTAACAACCAAAAAGCTCTCACCCTAATGACGCAGAGAATTAGGTGATGGAAGGAAAATCCACATCAAACATCACATACCTTAAAATGGTAAAATAAAAGAGAAGAGCAGCGCTTACGGGCATAGACAAAATTTCCCTCCAAGCTTCTCTTGCCGTGTCCCATAGCTTTCGAATGGGATAAACACCATAAACATTAAAATTTGATGGATCTTCTCTCCATGTGTTGTAGAGCTCTGGGAAGTTTTTCTTGGCATCCGCTGCCTCCAAAGTCCAAGTGTCATTTTTTAAAAAATATACGCAGAAGCACCATTAGCAATGAAAAGTAAAAATGCCAACATAGGTACCATTGGTCATGCCTTCCAGAAAAAAGAGGTGCGCCTCCTTTAATGAATCAAGAAACACCAGAGGCTGTTTTCTTCCTAGCCAAATAAGTTCGGCTGTCGACTGTATCAAGCGGCAAAGTTAGATTGATGGAGAGAGCTAAACTATTTGAACCTTTGAAAGTAAGTTTTTTCAAGTAAAATACATGTAGTAGGTGCTTCATGTTGGTGCACATCTTTAAAAACCCAACACATCGATCCACCAGATATGAAACGCATTACATAAGTATCGTCATATTGATGGAACCATTAAATAAGAAAATAAAATAAATGCCCTTCTAATGATTTCCAGTCTCGTAGTTCTCTCCTCTCACAGAAGCACTTATTGAGAGCTAGCAAAATAGATAAATGTTGTTGGTGAGATGAATATTTGTGCAAGTTTTCACCAGCAGGCTCATAGAAAACTGAAGGCTGGCAGGTTCTACTAAATTTGATACTGCAACCTTTTGTGTTGTTGATCTCCCATTCACAGCTATAAAACTTAAAGATAGGTACCATTTGAAGGACATTCATAACTGTTGCGTCGGAGCCTAGCCTAAGGGCAATTTTGTCTTTTATTAGTCCCAAGACAATAGTCTTTAATTACTATTTTTTTTTTGGTATAAATCAGACTTAATAGATTAAAGTTAGGGTTATACATGAGATTGTTGCCATGAGCGTGTGAAAGATTTTCTATCCCATGAATTGTAAACATACAATCTTGAAATTTAAGAAAAACATTCTATAATGATTCAATCACAGAACAGATATTTCTAAATTTATAGGTTTTTGTAAATAAGATATTTTTCGCCCACCTAATATTAGTTAAATAAAGTATATTTTAATATTTAATACAATTTCATTATAGGGTAAACCCCTATGGTTATTTATAACTTAGAAGAGGATGTCTCTTATTGATATTTTTTATTAAAATAGTGGTTTATGTCCCTACAAAAGTCAAAGTTTAGATTCTTAATATTATTTAGTTGGAATTCCAATAAAAAAATATTAAATTGGAACAATATTAGCATAATTCAATAGAGAAAAGGTAGGAAGTGCTTGGATACTAGGAAGCTCAGTAACACTCCGACAATCCTAAGTTGGGTTTTATATTTTTAAAATTCATATTTAATTTATTTGATTTATTTAAAAGTTAGAACTTATATTCCAATTACATAAGATTTTGAAATAGTCCAAGTAGTGAGGACATATGATGCAGTAAATTAATCTACTTCAAAAATTAATGCTAAAGAGCCACTGTCACAGTTAGATTTCAATGGTAATTAGTTGCCAATATCCTAAACAAGATTTGAACCTAATAGTTTAACTTAATTTTTGCAATCTAGGGAAATTGGGCTCAACAAAAATGGGGTTAACCTCATAATGAGACATGACCCATTAATAAAATTAACTTATTAATGAGAGTAAATGGAATTTACCCAATTAGGATTAAACAATTGTTCAATTTAATTCAGCCATTCCAATTTGTTTATCTTACTTAAATAACAACGGTTACCTATAGGGTTATACTGACTAATATGACCAAAATATGTCAAACCCTTGATTAAATGTGACTCGATAAGGATTGATCATGTTAAAGACATCCTAAGAAAGCTTCACAACCAACTAATTGGGTAAATTTAACGTTTATTGCCAATCCAACACATTTTACTCACTTGGTTTAATATGAGTCAATTGGAATAAATTGTGCATGCTTGGTCCCATTAAAGAGTGTGATGTTTATATATAAATATGTTTAGCCTATGGATACTCTATTATAAGTATAAGATCCTCTAGATTACATAATTTGTCTATCAACATTGAATTGACCAAATTTGTCCCCTTTTGAGTTAATTTTAGTCAAGGCTCATTTAGTTTAGAAACTGGCAAAACAGATTAGGCCAATTGGTACAAAGGTGATGTTTGTACTGATATCTAGGGCTTAAGTGACATTTCGAATACAATGGTTATATCAATTGAAATACCTAAAACCAACTAAACTTAGGATGTCTTATATTGCTGATTTTGTTTATTCATAATTAGAAAAAATTAACCCAAGCCTAGTTTAGAAGTAGAGCAAGTTCAATCATATGTTAATTTCTTAGAAATTTTCCAGAAGAAATCCAAACTGAAACACTAAAGCTAAAAAAATTAAATTACTTCAATGAGGTCTAAATGAGCTGTTGGCTTTGACAGTGATCAATTGGAGTTAGTCATTACAAGCATAAGTCTGGTGATCTAGACCGTATGTAATGTTCTTGCCAAAAGAAAGGAGAACTTGGTTATATATATATCCATATGAATTCTCAGTTGCGTCAGATTTAGGTTTGTAATTCAAGCTTAAATTCAACTAAGGTTTGGGTTTAACAAATCCAAGATATAAGGTAAAACGAAGAAGAAACAAGATTTCAAGATTCCGTGGAATTTAAAGTTATGAATTTTACTATTTAACAAGATTCAAGTTAAATCCTATTTATGTCCTGCTCAAATCCAACTACCAAATATCTCCTCTCTCTCTCTCACCCATTGCCTCCCTCCATCTTTTTACCTCTCTTTCTCTTCATTCATCCCCCACTCTAACTGCTCTTCCTCACCTCTTGTTTTACTTCATCTCACCCTCTTTCAAACTCTCTTCCTCTTTTCACATCTCTCTCCCCTAAAATCACTCCTAGCCTTTCACTCTCTCCCTTTTTGAATCTCTCTGTAAACCCTCTCATTCTCTTTCCATTTTCTCTCTCTCAACATATATACAAGGCAAAAAGGGAAGCATAGAAAAGACGATAAAACAAGTAATAAATAAGAAAAGATAAAAAAGGGGAAAGAAAAGTGTACAAGGTTTAAAATTGTGGAATTGAGTACTGGGATGATTTTCACACATGAGAAGAGATGTAAGCTTAAGGCATTTTGAGATGTAAGCCTCATATTTAGAAATATAAGTTGAGTAAAACAATTGTAAGATATTAATATATTAGCACCATAACCTATAAATATATTCGAACATAGATTTTAACATCATAACATAGTAATGAATGATAAATTGTGCCTATATCAAAAAATAAATAATGTAAATTGCAAATTATCATGTAACAAAATACATGAAGTAAAAGTGTAATACAAAGATCATTGATTAAACTAACATAAAATATCAATTGAAAGTGACATATAATATCAAAGTAAGACAATATAAACTCAGCATAGTAAATTTCTCTCAATCATATTTTCCAACATAAAAGCATCAATAAACTTAAATAAGAACATAATAAATAATAAAAAACTCTTAGTACTCTCATCACTTGGGGGTTTTCAATAGTCACCATTATAATATATAATTTTCTCCCATCTTGTTTCAGTTGAGTCCAAATTCACCCATTCTTCCTCGTCTTCTTCAATCTCAATCATCTTTCTCTTTCATAATCAGTAATAATAAATAAAAAATTAAGAATATTAATTAAGCTTTGGAAAATTTCAAATACTTAAATTTTATGTGCATTTTGTCTTATTATCTCTTATTGTCTTGTGCATGATAGATTAATCTTGTTTATATCTCTATCAAAGAAATCCACATTCAGAACGTCATGTTATAACTAGAATAGTGTGACCTTATTATCCTCATCTATAAATCACTCATAATCCGATGACATATCTTCACCGAATAAAAAACTCATAATCCTTCGAACATTTCTTTTTCAAGATTTTAGCTATTAATCTCTTATTGTATATAATATACAATTATACATAAAGTAATTTATCTTTAAGGTCATTATACAGTTTCTCCATTTTGTGTTAATTTGATTATATGTGATCGGAATATACTCAAATCCAGGAGCGCTTATTGTGTGCGGAGAGCGCATCAACTCTGCGTGCAGCTGTGATCGGAGAGCACACGCAACAGTGGGACCCACTGTCATACAGCCTTAGCTTGATGTGCGGCTGTGATCAGAGAGCGCACGCAAAGCGGCTGTGATCAGAAAGCGCACGCAACTTTGCTTGCGCTCTTTGCACGCAATAATTTTTCCAAATCCATATGGATTAGAAAAGAAGCCTCAATACTTTAACAACAAATATTGTAAATCTAGAATACCATCATCAAGCTAAATCCACCATTCAAATATATTTGAATAAATAATATAGTTAAAACTTAGAAATTGAGAATTTGATCAGTCATTTCTTTATTATTATTAGAAATTACATGGAGAATATTTTATAATAATATAATTAGCTTGTTGCAACAGAAAGAAACATTCATTATTCATAAATAGATCAAGTTGCATATTAGTAGTTGTCATCTCAATTGAGTTAGCAATCAATCCATCCATGTAATAAAGAGTATCCTTGAAAGGTGTGCATTTGCAATAAATGTAAAAAGAGATAAAAAAGTGCAAATGCATGCACTCAGGCACGGCCAAAAAGGGTCATGATCTTGGAGATTAGCAAAACACTCCGACAATTCAGGCACCGAAGTAAAAGAAAAGCTATGTAAGAGGGCCCATTGGGCACAAAAAAGGCAGCTTAATTGAGCTCCCGAGGGGCAAAATGAAAAATAATCTTGCAGCGCGCAAATAGCGATGGAACAAAAGCTTGTATTTCTTGTCAATGATATCCCAAAGCTTTCTAGAATTGACTTTCTGTCCTCCTAAGTTATAAACTATTAACTCATTTGTCTCATCGACTGTATTATAAATAAAGCACATAATTAGATTCTCTTCATACATCCACCATCAAAAAAATTGAATCAATGGATAAGTGGCACAAGACCAAAATATTTTATTTAATATAATTTTTTTGATTTCTTTTCCCTCAATTTTTTTTTGCCCATGCACAAGTGAAAGTAATCATTCTATCCAATGTTGCATATTCCTAATTATTCTTAAAAATGGTATCAGAGTCTGTCCCTCTAACTGGGACATCTTCAAATTATCGAGAAATTTTTGAAGAAATAAACTAGAAATACAACAAATATGAAACACTTCGCAAGGAACAAGGTATTACATATAATTGTCCCAAACATAAAACGTGTTTATGTAAAGAAAATTATTCTTATGAATCAGATTTTTCTTCATATCAAACTCAGATTAAAGAAGAAAAAGAGTTAAAAAGAAAATTACTATTTGGCGATTTTATAGATGATATAGGAAATAAGCTAGATGTTCAATAATAATAAACAAACCATATCTTAAAAATGAATTTAATCGTATTTGTGAGTTATTACAGATAAATATTAAAAATAATCAATTAGAAGTCTTTAAAAAATAACAAATGTTTCACATAAAATCTCCTCTAGAAAATTGTAACGAATGAATAATTATAAGTTACATGATATTAAAATAATTGGAGTTTGGATTATATTTTGAAATCATGAAAATGAGAAACTCGTTAATTTATGGAACTAAATCAAAATCAATTGGAAAAAATTAAACTATTTAAAAATATATTTCAAAGCAGATATAAAAAACTAGATCATGTTGAAAGCAATTCTAATATACACGAGTTAGGAATAAGAATAATACTAAATCAATGTTCTGCAAAAAAAAAAAAAGAAAAAAATTCTTCAGAAAAACAAATAAAAAATATTATAATCATAATAAATAAACCTTTAGAAGAAAAGAAAATAATACAAAAAATAAACAAATTAGAAATAATAAATGTTGAATATGTAAACAAGAAGGTCATTATGCAAATAATTGTCCTTAGAAAACTAAATTAAGTCATGTAAAATCTATTTCAATAATAAATGAATCCAATCTTCAACCCATTTTTGATTTATCAGAAATAGACGACGAAAAAGAATTATACGAATTATCTGATACTGAAGAAAATCTTATAGACATTACTTATTTTGATCATGAAATAGATGAATACCTGTATTCTGATTAATGTTGAAAAATCATGAGTCTGATATAATTAATGATAAAAATAGCGAATACGAAAGATAAATTACATTATCTAAAGAAGCCTATAATAGAATAACAAAAAGAAAATTATCATTGTGAACCAAGGATTGCTTTGAAATGTCAATATTTATCTAGAAAAGAAGTATTCATTACAGTATCAGACAAGAAGAGCATCCTATAGATATAATTAATACTGAAGGAAGAACTTCAATTCCTTTATATAATCAACAAATAAAACAATAAGATCTACAAAATAAAAAAAAATCCTGAAAAATATAAACACATCTTTGGAGGAATTCAAATATTTATTAAAGTTTATTTTAGAAAATGAATAGATAATCCTATTACAATATGGATCTATGATGATAGAATTATTCATTCAAAAAAATATGCTTTATTAGGAGTAACACAAGGTAATTTATGTTATCAAACACTTATGTTTAATCTACACCATAATTATGCTGTAAATATTAATGATAAACACTTAGACAAATCATTAACACTACGCCATAAACTTTATAAAATAAAACTAAGAGAAGGAAGTGTTGTATATAGCATCAAATATCAAATTGTTTATGCATATAATAATCAACATAACACTATAGCATTTAAGCCACATAAAGATCCCATACATTTAGATCCATTATTCTCTCATATAGGACATACAATCCAACCTGAGGAAATAGATGAGTTAAAAATAACTCCACCTACTTCAAATTTTCTACTTGACTTTGGTGAAAATTCAAGTCTATGAAGTAAAAGATATCCACAATTAGATTATATTGATAATTGGAATACATTAAGTATCCAACCAAGAAAATCTCTTGAAATTACTCGCCCTAAAAATCTAATTAGAACAAAATCTACCATTACACGCCTAAAAAAATACAGTAATAATCAATTATTATTATCTGGATATTATATTACTCCTGACAACAAATATACAATTTTACTTGACACCGGTGCACATAAATCGCATATTAATAAAAATCTAATTCTGTCAAAGTTACATATCTTAAAACATAATCCTTATATTTATGAAGATTATGTAGAACAAGAATACATTTGTACTCATGAATCTAATAAATTTTTTGGATTTTGGGATATTAATAATCAAATAATAGATTTTCAGCATTTATTCTTACTCGATGATAAAAATTCAACTAAAATACTAATAGGAATAGATTTTTTACAACAACATACTATTACATTCAATCATAAAAAAGGTTGAAATAAACAATAATACTATACAAAGAATTAATGAAATTTCATAGTTACATTAATGTAGATTTATATATCCCTACATATGAACTTATTCCAATACACGATTAATGTGATACTGGTAGTGATATAACTGTATGCAAAAAATTAATGATCTCACCACATGTACAAACATATAAAGAAAAACTCATATTAGAAACCTTTAATGGTCTTAGAACCATTAATGAATTCTGCGAGAATCAATTACTTCTAATAGACTCCACAATAATAAAAATTACAAAATTATGGTGTCTAGCTGACGAAGAAACTAAATCCTACGAAACAATTTTTTCAAAGGCTTCCCATCATTTATACAAATTCACGAAAAAATCACCCTAATAACACCCTCAAATAATAAATTACAATGCCCATTATTACATTTTTTAATAATTCACATAACAACTCCTGACTTTCGCAGCCAACGTGGTGATTATCCACTAGATAGAGATATAAAAACAAAATGCCCTCATTTATTTAATTCAGATTCAAGAATATATAAAATTACAAATCCCGAATCTTTTTCAGAAAATCCTCTAGAATTGTGGGGAAAAGATGAACCTATAGCAATTATAGAACTAATTAATATCAATCTCATTATTCGCGTAAGACCAATGAAATACACTACGGAAGATAAAAATGAATTTCGAATTGAAATACAAGAACTTTTAAAAATGAAATTAATAGAACCAAGCAAAAGTCCTCATAGCAATCTTGTCATTTTGGTTAGAAATCATGCTAAACAACTCAGAGGAAAAACTCGAATGGTAATAAATTATAAAAAACTCAATGAAAATACAAAGTTTGATGGATACTTCTTACCCAATAAAGAAGTACTAATAAATCATATTAAAACCGTCAAATGGTTTTCAAAATTAGATTGCAAATCTGATTTTTGGCAAATTATGATGCATTAAAATAACAAAGAATTTATAGCATTTAATATTCCGCATGGTCACTATCAATGGAATGTTATATCATTCAGCCTTAAAAATGCTCATAAATATTTCAATGAAGAATGAATAACATATTCTCTGAATTTTCTCATTTTTGTTTAATTTATGTAGACAATATATTAATATTTAGTAAAAACATTATTCAACACTTAAAGCATTTAACTCTGTTATCTCAGAAAGCTAAAAAACATGAAATAACATTATGTAAGAAAAAATCAATTTTTATCACGTATACTATATAATTTTTAGGATTAATTATAGATAAAGCCATAGAATTACAAGATCATATCCTAACAAAAATAAATTATTTTAAAAATATAAATAATCAAAAAGATTTGCAATAATTCTTAGGATGCATTAATTCTGCAGAAGCTTTTATAAAAAATTTAGCATAATTAAGAGCTCCTCTTCATAAAAAATTAAGAAAAAATATGGTATGAAATTTGGACGAAAAAGATCAGAATATTTTACAAGGAAAAAAAATTTATGTAAAAATCTACCAAAACTTAATTTACCAATGCCAAAAGATTATTTAATTATAAAAACTGATAGTTCTGAGATTACATGGGGAGTTGTTCGTTTTGGCTACTTCTGATGGAGTATCTGATGATTGGCGTCAAGACATCATCGCATACTTGACAAGGGGAATTCTCCCCGACGATCGCTCCCTCTAGATTCTTTAACAAATAAAAGATTAATTAGATGGCAAAGTTGATTTTCTGCTTACTATTTTGAATTAAAATATATAGAAAGAAGTGAAAATGTTTTAGCTAATATCTTATCTCGTGAATTATGCAGTAAATAAATCTATCACAAGACAAAAATATGAAATTATACGATACAAATCTGGAAGAAGACATAAAGTCTAACTCAGAAATAGCAAGTTATCTCGAAGTATTGAAATTACAGATATGAAAGTTTGAATGTGAAATATCCTATGGTGAAAGAATTATGAAAAAATTTATAAAAATTAGAGATTATCTCAAAGAAGAAATCAAGGAAGACGAATTAATATCTGTGTCTGAATTAAAAAAAATTAGAGATTTTTCAAATCTCAAAAATATAAAAAAGGAATGAGCATCTGACGAGATAAAGGTTTTAAATAAGTTAAAAATTAATAGAGAAGCATCTACTTCTTCTAATTATGAACCTTCTTATTCAAAAATACTGCAAAACAAGAATATAAGTCTTAAAAAAAATAATTTTCTCTATATAGCGATAGAATTAATTCCAAGATATATTTTCATACAATTGGGAATTATCAAGTTACTTATATATATGAAAATTCTGACCATAAAATTATATCTGAATTATATAAGTGTAGAATGATAAAAATGATTTATTTAGAATATGAACATCTTCTCAAAATATTACCAAAACAAATATATGATACTGTAGAAATTTTTCATTCTGTAATTAAACATTAGAATATTTTATGAAAATATTTCAAACTTATCCTGAAGAAAAAGAAGAAAATATTTCTCTAATTAAAATAGGGATTAATAATGAACCATATGTTCCAAAATATAAACCTACTGGAACTCAATTCCAGAGAAATAAAGCTAAAGAATTATATCAATTATGGATAAAGACAGAAAAGATTGATATATCTAATATATAGGTTTATCATTATTCTGAAAATTTATTTATTTATAGCCATTGTAAGCAAACTAGTCGCAAAATACATGAGGTTATGTATAAAAAATAGTATTATATTCTAAGTAA
Organism: Phalaenopsis hybrid cultivar; assembly: GCA_002079205.1. Lineage (NCBI taxonomy): Eukaryota > Viridiplantae > Streptophyta > Magnoliopsida > Asparagales > Orchidaceae > Phalaenopsis > Phalaenopsis hybrid cultivar. The sequence continues at coordinate 76,269 of JXCR01113709.1, read as the reverse complement.
AAATAATATCAGCGCAAGTAAGATAGTAAAAGAATTTTTTTGCCAGAAGCTTCAACAGAAGGAAAGAATACATAAGTGCATGTATTGTCAAAAAAACGATAAGATACAAGTAATTCGAGAAAAGTTAGAAATCAAAAATTTGTGAAAAGATTCTTCGAATTATTGAGTCTCAAAATTATTCAAAAAAGCTGGACAGGTGGCTAGAAGGAACAGTTGCAAGTAAAAAGTAAATACATGACCCACTTATTCAAAAAATCTAGAGAAAGGATGATACAAGCAGTGACCATAATCTGCTCAATTATTTAAGATGATGTAAGCAGTGACGTTAAACTGCTCAACTATTAAAGAAATAATCATCAGTCATGACGATTTATAGCATTTAAAATCTCTATATAATGGAGGCTTCTCTCAAATAAGAGGCAGAGCCTTCCGCCCCTCTTTCTTTCTTTTCTTTCTCTGGTGTAAATTAACGTGTGTCAGCCACTGCGGCTAAATTATGAATTTCTTCCTCAAGATGTCTGTAAGTTTTTATTTTAAGCATGTACGATCTTTTACATTTTTTTTCTTATGAATGATAATATTATTATATTTTGCTACATATTTTTATTCTGGTTACGTTTAACGTAGGAAACAAAACTAAAGTTGTGTTCTACATCTCTGAAGTAATCATGTAGAATTATGATCTGAATATGATATATATGATCTTGTCGAGCTTTTATCTTTTTTAGAAATTCACGAAGAAGAACATGATATGAACCCAGAGGTTTAGGGATCAAACACTAGAATAGGAATAAATAACTTAATATAATAATTTTATTATAATTAAGAAGGAAGCGTAATGGACTCTCTTGCTTATGATAATCTGCAAACAGATTGAGGAAGATCTTTTTAAAAAAATGAACTCTAAAAAGAAAGAATCGATGAATATAAAAACAAAATTAGGAAACATACAGGAAAGTTTAGAAAAAGTAAAAGTAAATGTTAATAAACATAATCGTCAAACGAGTGACTAAAAATCTCGAAATAAAATGGTATCAGAGTCTGCCTCTTTAACTAGGACATCTTCAAATTATCGTGAAGTTTTTGAAGAAATAAACTAAAATTATAAAAAATATGAAGCATTTCGTAAGGAATAGGTAATTACATATAATTGTCCAAAACATAAAACGTGTTTATGTACAGAAAATTAATCTTATGAATCAGATTTTTCTTCATATGAAACTCAGATTAAAGACGAAAAAGAGTTAAAGAGAAAACTACTATTTGGCGATTTTATAGATAATATAATAGAGATGTTGAATGATAAACAAATCATATCTTGAAAATGAATTTAATCGTATTTGTGAGTTATTACAGATAAATATTAAAAATAATCAATTAGAAGTCTTTAAAAAAGAACAAATGTTTCATATAAAATCTCCGCTAGGAAATTGTAACGAATGGATAGTTATAAGCAACATGATATTAAAACAACAATTGAAGTTAGGATTATATTCTGAAATCATAACTAATGAACAACTCGTCAATTTATGGAATTAAATCAAAATCAATTTGAAAAAATTAAATTATGTAAAAATATATTTCAAAGCAGATATAAAAAACTAGCTCATATTGAAAGAACTTCTAAATAGCAGTATAGCAACAACAGTCATCCTAGAAGAATGTTGTAATTTTGAAAAATTTTACTCAAATCCTAAAATTCTGGGATGGACAAATATTTAAAGAAACATTCAAGGTTCTATTTAATTAAATGAAGTCATCAATGTTAGCGAACCTTCTTCTTTTGAAAACGAAATTAAAAACTTAATCAATACTCTGACAGAATATCAATTTATGAAAAATCCAATAAATTATCCTTTTGTAGATACTCCAATTCCTATCTCAAATGAAGTCAACACTAGTTCTAACTCGACTAACACAAATACTATATCTCATTTTAACCAGTTACCTCCTAGTGTTAAAAGAATTCCAAGTCCGAGATCAACAAATAAATCTATTAATAAGAAACAAAAAATACCTAATAATATACCAGAACCTATTAGTGGTCACGGAGTCTCTTTAAATATTGATTGTTGTAAAAATATAAATCAAATAATAGACAAATGGGCAATACAAAATAGTTTAGCAATATATAATTATAATTTAAAAGGAGAAGACGTATATAATTATATAGAAAATACATTAACAGGAATAACAAAAAAATGATTTTCGGGATTATCACCTGAACAGAAAAATACTATAAGACAAACATGTAACCCAAGTAATCCTGGAAGCTGACCTAACGAATATGCAAAATACTTAAAAGAAGAATTCTTAGGATATAAAGTCTTGACATTCTCAGATGAACAAAGACAAAAAATTGCATCTCAAGAAGCAAAACACAAAATAACATCTTTAAATATATGCAATATTTGTTACTTAAATGAATATAGTTGTGATTATCAAAAATTTTTCTATGCAATATTATATGAAGAAAAATAAGCATATTTAGATATATATTTCTATAAACTACCAGAATCATATAATATTTTATAGAGTCAAGAATTCAAACAAATATATCCTAATAATACATGTTTAGGAAGTCGAATACAATTTGCTTTAGAAAAATTAGCTGAAGCCTGCCAACAAGTTGATTTATACAAGAAAAATAAACAATATAAGCAATCTCTGTGTTGTGAAAAATCTGACTTAATTCCTCAACAATGGGAATGTTAATTACATAACACCTGTGAGTGTTCTGTAAAAAAATAAAAAGAAAAAAATTCTTCAGAAAAATAAATAAAAAATATTATAATCCTAATAAAAGAACCTTTAGAAGAAAAGAAAATAATACAAAAAACAAATAAATTAGAAATAATAAATGTTGGATATGTAAACAAGAAGGTCATTATGCAAATAATTATCCTCAGAAAACTAAATTAAGTCAGGTAAAATCTATTTCAATAATAAATGAATCCAATCTTCAACCCATTTTTGATTTATTAGAAATAGATAGCGAAGAAGAATTATACAAATTATCTAATACTAAAAAAAATCTTATAACAAATCTTGTTATAGCAAAGTAGAATAATTCTTTCTTAATAAATTCTCATAAAGAAAAAAGCTCAAGAATGACTATAAGTGAATTTACAAATTACTTTGATTTAATAAGGACATTTCTGTGCTGAGAGAGGTCAATATGTTTCTAAAAAATTTGATCAATGCAGTGTGCGACATATACTGTCCAATATAGAGGTCTTCTCCATCAACTTATTCTCAGTTGTCCTATAGGCCCTAATATTCAAATGCTCTCTAGTATCATTTATCACTCCATCAAATAATCCAAAAATTTACTCGAAATCTTTAAGTAATTAGATGCTTTTATAGAATTCAAATAGAGAATATTTATCATAATGTTAATCAAACTTCTATTATTTATATCAAACCACCCATCAGACATGATGATTACTACAGTTTGACTCCACATCCATTTAATCTTTTGAATGTCTTTTTCTGTAACACTCGTCTACTTAAACACCAGTGTCCTCACTTCATGTACGAATGGAGATTCAAGTCTCAAATATAGGCAACTTTTGAATTGATTAAACTAAAATAAAAGGGGAAGATGCCATATTGAATGAAATGAAATTCTCATAAAATAATCTCTCAATATTCATGCAAACACATTTTTGTTCCTAACTAACATGCTCTGGAGACATCCTCCGAGCAGCAGATGCCCTCTCTTCATGACCCCATATTATCCATCACTTCTACTATATAGCGGTCTATGAAACCTCTAGCACCTCAAGTAGATATTGATGGCAAAAATGATGAGTGTCTATCAATGTGATCAATCCCATAACAAAAGCCCAGCCACATGAACAATGAAATTCGTTTGCCTAGGTAAATCATATGTGCGTCAAGGAAAAACACCATCCTACATTATGCTTGAAGCAATGCTTTGAAGTGAGCAAGCTTGGCTCCAACTTAGGGCTCCCACTCGGTGCAACCCATCGATATGACAATCAGCCCTTTACCATGTAGATGCTAACGTCCACAATAAGAAATGGACTATCAATAATTGTACCACACAATGAAAATGCCCTATAGCATATATCCCTCAACCTATGAGCCTTAGAATGTATTCCCCACAGGTGACCTTAATCCTATCTCAAAAATTTCATTCGATATGGGCATCAAATAAGAGACAATCGTATATTGATACCTCCAACTACAATCAACAATGTCCTATGCCTTTGCATTAACTTCGACATGAATAAGACAAGCATGATACGCTGAACCATTAGTGTTCATATCCTTGAAGCTCTAACCATGATTAGCCATATTGGTTCTTTTAAACTACTTTTTGATAGTTAAACCCTTCAACATACTGCAACATATTTGCTAGACATATCCAATAAGGGGCAACCCATTGCAATTGCAGATTTCTAACCTTCCGTTATAAGTAAATTGGTTCAAGTTGATTGACTCCAAATGATAGAACCAGAAAATTTTAATCAAATTAACCATCCGTCCCTGTCCATTCCTTTACATATAAATCCAAGACATTCTAATTGATGGTGTTCTCAAACAATGAGCTACAGATAAAATAATCATGGGAATTGAGGGCCACGAGAAACCTTAATCCTCTGTAATTGAAAAACCCCAATCAACCACATAAACAAACCATGAAAAGCCTTTGGAACCCTATTTCTGTTTGTCTTTTAAAACCCCACATTATTTGGTTTTCTTTGCTCAAAATTCTAGAAGAAGAAGAAATAATTGAATTGCAATATGAACTCATAAGTCACAAATGCCTTTCAAAGCTCAAAATTAATATAGCATTCAAGGTGAAGTTTTGTGGTACATTATAATAGCTAAACAAACAAAAAGATTAAAAAAGACTACATATATGATGATAAAATCTTACTTTCAGGGATTATTCTGAAATTTCAAGGCGTTCTAGGGAACAATGTGGAGGAATAAACAACAGCCCAATGTAAAGCACACTGTATATCGCAAGAGCTAATATGTAATTAGCATTGCATAAAATCTGGGAATGAAACCTTTGCCCGTGAAATTGGACTAGAGAAGCAGATGTCAAACTTTATGTTGACCAACGAATCACGGCATTTTTCTGCCTGCTTGGCACCAATTTCAGTTAATACAGATAAGTTGGAGCTTCCCTGGATGTAAACAGTGCTTAGATCAGCAACTTCTCAAAATAAATAAATAAATAACTCAAGGGTGTCCATAAATCAATCAACGGTCATCAAAGATAAGTAAAAAAGCACAAGAAAAATGTCACATTATCGATCAAAAAAATGTAGCTTGTATGAGGTATCAAGTTAATCCAATAAAATCTAAGAATAGAATTATTACTTGTTAGCAGTGAGAAAATATAGGCATGAAAAACCCCAGATTCATGGCTTCCTTCGCAGCAAAGTTCAAATATATTTTCTTAACACCGACTAAGCCTTAACATGAGAGTTTCCAATACTAAAATAAGTAAACATTGTTTGTGCCAGTTATATTTAGTAATTTACTCTACTTAAGAATAACACAAAAAAGAAGAATGATGATACAATGTTTACAGCAAATGTTCCAACAAATTATAAAAAGCTAATAATTTCATAGACAATCATCATCATTACCAGCCTTTTCACAGCTATTAGCGTCAAAGATGTTAAAATAAAAATAGTTTGGAGAAGTTAACCCAAAAGAAAGGTTAAGTCAATTAGTGATAATTATATTCGAACAAATGTTAAATGGCAATGATTGGAAAATGTTGGCCTATCTTTTAACATATTTTGTGGACGTTTCTTAATAAGCCACAAAGAATAGCTGAAGTTCGCAAGATATTCATGTTGTAGCCCATGTCAATATTTTGAGCAAATAGGTTGAATGTCTTTTCCTTTGCTTTCATTCCAATAAATAATAGTCTGTATAATCTATTTTAGATACATAATATTTTGTATAATCTATTTTAGGTAACTTAATTAATATATATTCTTAATCTAAACATTCAGCTAAAAGGAAAGAAGTTTGTGCAAATATAATATTTCCTTCTATGTAGCATTGCGAAGAGAGAAAATATTTATTCTGTCTGATATCCTTTATTCTTGATTGATATCCCCCCTCAAATTAATGTTGCCGACAAGAAACTGATGACGCTATCGAGAAAGAGTCTTAGTAAATATATCAGTCGTTTAAAGATCAGAAGTGACATGAGGAAGAGATATAACACCATCCTCATAGGCTTCTCGAATGGAATGAAAGTTCACTTCAATGTGTTTCGTGCGCTCATGAAATACGAGATTAGCAGGTATCTGGATAGCGCTGGTATTATCTGTATGAAGAGAAGTAGACTCAAGCTGAGGAAAACCAAGCTCAGTCAGCACACCCCGAAGCCAAATGATCTCGGAACAAGCAGAGGACATAACGCGATATTCTAATTCAATAAATGACTTAGACACTCAATGTTTCTTGCTCTTCCAAGAGATTAAAGAGTTGTCGAGAAACTTATACCATCTAATAATAGATCGGCGTGTATCAGAACAACCAGCCCAATCGGCATCACTATAGGTTGTTAAGATGTTAGGAGACTCCGCAGAAAAGAACAAACCACAATGAGAAGTACCTTCAAATACTGAACAATTCGTCGAACTGCAGCTAAATGAAGATGTGTGGGTGATTATATAAATTGACTAACTTGTTACACAACAAATGAAATATCAGGACGCGTAATAGTCAGATAATTGAGACGCCAACCCAATTGTCGATATAGAGATGGTTCAGATAGAAAGTCATTATCATTCTGTTGATATTTGACATTTACTTCCAAAGAAGAATCAGCAGAATGACCATCTTGAAGACCAGTCAAAGTAATGAGTCTCTTCGTATAGTTGTGTTGATGAAGAAAAATACCAGCGGGAGAAGAGTGAACCAAGTTAATGACCCCAAATCTTTCATATGAAAAGAACCCTGAAGGCGTTTCTGAAGCTGACACATCAATTGATTGTCAGATCCTATGATGACAATATCATCAACATAGACAAATAACAAAATAATTCTCTTATCAATCTTGCAAAGAAATAATGATGAATCATACTGGCTTTGAATGAAGCTAAGAAGTGTATTGTGAAACTTTTCAAACCAGACCCGTGGAGTCTGTTTCAAACCGTCTAGGGACCGTTTGAGCTTACAATCATGTGAAGGTGTAGAAAACAAGCCTGAAGGAAGAGTCATATAGACATCTTCTTTGAGATCCCCATGTAAGAATGCATTGTTAACATCCATCTGCTTTAACAACCAGTCTTTAGATGTAGCAATAGATAATACCAGTCGGACAGTAATCGTCTTAGCCACAGGTGCAAATGTTTCTTCATAATCAATCCCGTATTCCTGTCGATTGCCAAGTGCTACCAATCTTGCCTAATATCTGTCAAGAGAGCCATCAGATCGGAGTTTAAGAGAGTAAAATCATTTACAACCAATGGGTTTAACACTTGTAGGACATGAAATAATATCCCAAGTGTGCTTTTCTTGAAGTGCCTGAAGTTCGTCTTGCATAACTTTGACCCAGCGACTCTGTTTAGCAGCCTGAAAGTAAGAGGTAGGAACAGTAATATTAGTTAAAATTGCAGAATACCCATATCTATCTTAAGGACGGATACGTCGGGTTGATCTTCGAATAATTGTTGGTGCACTTTTAGGATTAGGGTCGGGGAGGATTGAAAGTGAAGTGGGCAGGCGTCGTGTGTAGACAATGTCCGGCTTGAACCTTTTATCAGCAGAAGAATTATCAAATTGTGAAAGTATAACTGTATTTTGTGTCGATACATGATGCTGAAAGTAATATTCATGTTCAAAGAAAATCATATTTTGAGAAATATGTCATCAACTATTAATTGAATCATAACACACAACTTTTATGATTAAGACTGTACCCCATAAAAGCACATTGTACTAATTGAGCTGCCAACTTATGACGTTCATGAGCAGGTAGATGAATAAAATAAACTCATCCGAAAGTATGCAGCATATGATAATTAGAATGTTTATCAAAAAGTCAATAGTAGGGAGACTCATACTTCAATTGTTGAGATGGTAAACGATTAATGAGATAAATCGTAGTTGATAAAANGATAAATTGTAGTTGATAAAGCTTCAGTCCAAAATTTAGCTGGAACAGAAAATTCTATCAGTAATGTACGCACAGTATCTAATAGATGTCGATTTTTTCATTCAGCAACTTCATTTTGTTGCGGTGTATAGGGACATGAACTTTGTGAAACAATACTTTTGTTAGGGAGAAATTCTTGAAACTCATGAGACATGTATTCATCGCTATTGTCAGATCGTAAGGTTTTAGTGCAAGCGGAGAACTGAGTTTCAACATATGCTAAAAATATTTGAAATACAGTAATACTTCTGTTTTGGAACGCAAAAAATAGATCCAAGTAAATCGACTATAATCATCAATAAATGTCACAAAATATCTATATTGAGCATTTGAAATAACTGACGTAATTCCCCAAACATCACTATGAATAATGTCAAAACATTTATTGGCATGACTGTCTGAAATAGGAAAAGGTAATGTCTTACTTTTTCCAAGTTTACAAACAGAACAGTCAACTACTAAACTATTATCTGTAGAATAAAGAACAATTTTAAGTAAATGCTTCAACACCATATCTAAAAGTTGACTATTCTGTAAATCCGGTAGCTTAGAATTCAAAGAACAATCTAAATAGAATTGTTGTTGATCGAAATCAATCAGAAATCAAAGAAAGCCAAGATATCCAAAGATATCAAAAAAAAAATCTCAATCGTTGATCTAAATCAACCTAAAAGATTCAAAAAATCGTGCGCTGCCTTAAATTAGGAGACGAGTCCAAAGCCAAAGCAGAAACCCCAGATCCTCAGAGTGCCACGATCTAGAAAGTATATTGGCGCTGAAATACGCCGACTATACCAAAGCCGAAGATACAGATGTGAGAGCCAAGAGGAAGCGGTCGAGCGGTCGAGCGGGAGTTCGGGCAATCGAACAGAGGAAGCGGTCGAGCGACAGCGGCAATTCGGGAACAGGGAAGCGGTCGAGCGGTAGCGACAGTGCGGGAACAGAGGAAGTGGTCAAGAGGTAGCGGCAGTTCGAACGGTCGAGCGAGCTGCACAGATGAAGGAATTAGGACGAACAGGACGAGCTCTCCAGGCGAAGCAGACGACTCCAAAGATTCAGATGCTAAATATTCGACGTGGCTCTAATACCATATCAATATTTTGAGCAAATAGGCTGAATGTTTTTTCTTTTGCTTTCATTTTAATAAATAATAGTCTGTACAATCTATTTTAGATACATAATAATTTGTATAATTTATTTTAGGTAACTAAATTAATACATATTCCTAATCTAAATATTCAGCTAAAAGGAAAGAATGTTGTGCAAATATAATATTTCCTTCTTTGCAACATTGCGAAGAAGGAAACTCTTTATTCTGTTTGATTTCTTTTATTCTTGATTGATAACCCAATATGTTGTTGGCATAAAAAATGTGGCTAGTAATTAGTACTTATAAGCAACAAACCTGAATTCTACTTTCTTCATTCCAAGAGCTCAATCCATGCCTCAGCAAAGTCACCCTTTTTGAAGAAGACAATAACTCATCACTAAGTGATGTCGCTCCTCTGAAATCATATGCACCACCAGTCACTGGAAAATGAATCTCAGTTCCGTTTCGTGTTGGAACATTGTTGATACTATCTTGAGCTACAATTGTAAGTCTTCTCATCTGTCCTGCACAAGGAAAAGAAGAAACAACTGAGATGCAAATTTCGCTAAATAAGTATAAAATTTCGAATATGCATGGGAAGCAGATGAAAATCAATAAGAAAAAATATGTATTAATTTTTTCAATTCAATGTGTTCAAATATTGTTGCCAATGAAAATTGGCATAGCTAGAATCATTTTTTAAGATAAATCTTGCATCATATACAGCTCAAGAGAAATAGCATGCAGATTATTAAAAATAGCTGATAACCTGAAATCATATTCAGCAACTCAACTGCTATGTGTGAAGAAAAGAGTCTAGTTGGAGGACGCAACAGAAGGGTCATATAAGCAGATGAATTCATAGCAATGTTTTTTTCCACTACTTTGAAGATGCTTAAGACTTCTGTAAGAATGGGCGAGGATGCATAGATCCAGATTATGGTTGTCATTTAAATGCAAACTAGTTGCATTGTATCACTACTTAATTCTTTAGTGACCCTACAATGACAGTTATTTATTTATTTTTTTTTCAGGCTCAGTTTGGAACATTTGCATAATGTACGCACTTGAGCTATATATGTAAAATTGCCCACACTGTAGCTTACCAGAAATGATGCTTAGTTGGAAGAAGTAGCTTCAACAAACTGTAGGAACAAATCTCACAAACCACAAGCTGGAAAACCAGTTTTTGTCATGGTATCGAGTACACTAGGGAAGATCTGTTAACCGTGGCATGCTATACATACTATGCATTTGGTAATTTTATAAACTTACAACTGGATCCAATGGACCATCCACTCAGATTTTGGGAGCTGCTTATAGAGTCAGTTCGTGGTAGAAAGCATACGTTCGTCCTCCCAGGTGTTGTTTGGCTTACCACATAGAAAATATAGTTTCATTTAAGCCCCAACATGGTTAAAGTTGATTTAGTTGAATATAATGTGCTAGGGAAACAAACTATGAAGTCAAATAGCTTTATTTCAACAAACGGAGACCCAGAAAAAGACCTCCTTCAGGCTGAAGACAAGTTACTTCACGTGCAAATGGATAAACATCCAACTGCAACTCAGAAAAACTGTATAGCCTTAAAACGTGAGTTTTTATTTAGGCAACGAAGCATAGACTTTGGCCCTCAAAAGCTTGGATTAACCTCTCAATTACTGTGCATAACCTAACAACCGTTAAAGCTCAAAACGATCGAGCATCAAAAACTACAATCCACAAAAGCTCAATTCAAGTTGTATCAGCTAAGCATAGCTTGAGTCAATCCATAAGAAACCAAGTACAGCCTAAGGGTCTCAAAAAGTATAATTGGCCTCTCAAAAATTGCATGGCCTAAACTCCACAAAAGTCAAGTCAAACAAGTAAAGCCTCCACACCCCAATAGATCGGCTATAATCATTCTGATCGGACAAAGTTGGATGGCCATAGAGCTTGAGTGAATCCATATGGCGGCCAAGCATAGCTTTACGGATTTAAAAGCTCAGATCAACCTCTAAGTAAGCAAGCATAGCCTAAAAGCAAAAAAGCTCAAGTCCTTTAATGTGCATAACCTCGAAGCCATCATTGCTTAATAAAGTCACCTCAACTTAGCAAATCTAAATGATCATAATGCTCAAACCGATTCTTAAAGAACCAAGTATAGTCTTTCGGTTCTCAGAAGCATGGGATAGACTCTTGATGGCTAAGTATAGCCTAAGGACCACAAAAGGTCAAGTAAAGTACATGAACATAATCTCTAAGCTACAAAAGTTCTTAACTAAAGTGACTTTGACAAGGAAAGTTTAATAGTCTGAGATAACAGGTCAAACATTAGAAGATCGAGCATTGTCACAGTCCAAAAAGGATAGATTGGTCTCTTAGTATCGAGCAGCCAAAAGCCACAAAATCTTTTAGGTTGATTAATCAAGCAGAGCTTGCAAGGAACAAAATAAAATAATTGGTTTACTAGGATCCTTTTTCATGTAGTGGTATTATTTAAGGCCGAAAGCTCACCAAAATTTAGTTGGGCAGCATTCTTCCTCAAATATTCATAGTTTTAAAAATCATATTAAAATGTAAAGCAGCTTGCCAGACAACTTCTTAAGAAACATTCCTAACAATTTTTTTAGGGTTTCATCAGAAAGTATGTCTAAGGCTTCTAATAAGTGCGAGGGCCTCAAGGTCAAGTCGAAAAATAGGATAGCTTTTGATTGTAAAACTAGTTTTATGATTTAGATTTCTTTGTCAAGTTTGTAGAGCCTTTCCACAATCTATGTGATCAAAAAAGATTCAAACTTCTAAATCATCAATGTATAAATATTTATCCGAGCTTAAGAGCCAAACGAGTATCTTTTCTTTTAAGACTTGAATGCTAAATTCTCTGAGAGTTAAGCCAATCCCAGTTGGGGCCACATGTTGGTCAAGGGAAAGAGAAAAAGATATAAAACACTTAAGCCAATCTAGAGAATAAAGAAGTCAATGAATCAATGAAAAAGCCAAGGTTGTTGCCTAAGTCATATTCGATACCAAAAAATATTTGAACATAAATTAGCCTATGAATGAATATTAATTTGTTCATCAAGTATGCTAGTTCACATACATCTCTGCTTGAAATAATAATGCATAGCCCTTAATGTGTCATGCATTATTTAAAAATTTGTGCAAATTAAAAAAAAAACAATGAAAATCAAACAATATAAGAGAAAAAATATCCTTAAAAAACAAAATTAATATCATATAAAGAAAATATAAAGTTTCTTTAACATAAATGAAGGCAAAGGCGAAGCTACAGTGGGAGCTCTGAGAGTCATACCCCATTAGCCTTACTCGTAATTTTTTTTTTATATAAAATCCTAAATCCCGCCTTCCTTTCTCCTTTTCTAATCTCATATAAACAATAGGAGTTGTATGTTGCATCACGAGCTCCGCCGCCACCCCTACATGTGAGTCTCAATTTCTTCTCCTCCTTGTTCCTCCAATCTTTCATTTGTTGGTAACTTGTTTGGGTAAGACGTGTCATAGAACTATCTTATTTTGAAGCTGGAGATTTACTTTATTATGTCTTGTTTTCTATCTTCTATTAAAATTGGACGATGGATTTCATTATTTCGTAGCTATGTGATGGATAAAGGTTACAATTATGCGGTTCATGCCTGTTTTATAGAACAGTATTTCAATGTAAATATCAGAATTTGAAGGGAAAAAAAGAGTACTAAGTCTTCCAATCATTTTTTTTTTCTTTTTTCCTTTTTTTTTTGTTGCCAAAATTCAATGAAATGAGTGAACATAAATTTTTAAACCCGAACTTGGTTTTATGGTATTATGTCATATTTAATTTTAGCTATTTCCGTTAAAATTTTCTAAAAACAGTTATGTTAATGTAACCATTTTTTCAAGTTATTTGTCTGTCTATCCTGTTTGTTGTTTCTGTGTAGTCATTATGTAAATTGTGGCTTGTCCATATATGTGAAGCATTTTTCTTTCAGAAACATATGCATGCTTAGCATTTCTTGTTAGTTAACAATTGTCTTATCTAGAGTTTTTTATCTCAGCTCTTTGAATCTCCAGCTTCAAAATAAAAGTAGAAATTATAAAACACATTTTTTTATATAATTTTTCATTCCAACATATATCTATCATTTCTAAATTAAGATTTCAATTAAGAAAATTTAAAAACTATCAATATTATAATCAGGCCTGGATGAAAAAGATTAAAAATAATTTTGAAATCATTACTTTGTGCCTTCACTGACGCAGGAGCTTGGGGATGAACCGGCCCCGGCCAGTTCAGCAAGAGAAGGTTTGCTCCAGCAAGAGGCTAGACCAACCCCCTCCTCCTTTTCATTGGGCGGGAATTATTTCCCCCTTTCTTGTTTTTGTTTCCCACCTATTCATCTTTCTATTTATAAATGTGTTTGTTGTCCTAGGGTAGTTTTTGACTTCCTGTTTTTAGGTTTCTGTTCAATTTGTCGTCAACATCTGTTTTCCCTTGCTAGGGCTATATTTGAAAGGTGAGGAGGTGTTCCGACTGTCACTCGTCTAAGGTGGGGATCTTCTCCGAAAGTTTGAGGGGTGCTTTGAGAGTAACTTGATCCAACGTGGATACTTATCTTCCCTTATTCCCCTCCACCATTCCCCCCTCACAAGCTCTCAACCAGCCACCCTTGATTCCCCTTCCTGTCGAGCCGCTGGAAATCCGCTGCTTGTCGCGACCATCTCCTAGATCACGTTTGCATGCTGGTCGGCCGTCGTTCCTCCCTCCCAGGACTTCCTTCCTACTCGCCTCCTCGTGACCATTCCAGTCCTCCCGATACCACCACCATGTGTTGTAATGTTATTTTTAGATTGTCAGTGTCGTTGTAACCTATTTAAAATTTTTTAACAATAATATTTTATTTCTATCGTGATTTGGGTTAACTCCAGTATCAATTGCTATCAGAGTTAGCCTAACCAATCCTATCCTAAGGTTTCCTAGCATCTGCCTTACCCCTCCATCAAATAAAGTTTCTTTCTTACTCTCAAACTATGGCCAAAACTTTGATCTAATCATAATTTCCCCTAATCAGCAACCTTAAATCATTTTTTTACCCTCCTTCACCTCCCACCCCAAACCCTAACCATGCCACAATAAAGATATATGCTTGAGCCTACCAGGGAAAATATACATTGAGAGATCTACTGACTTCAGCGGAGATTGACGGACATTGAGTATGACACCCCGGAGGGACATACCCTCGATGGTAACAGGGAAAGTGAAGAAGTGATGAAAATTTCAACCCTTTCGATAGGGAGGATTTTAGTGATGAAGATGAAAGGCCACAACATTTCGGAATCCAGTATCAGAGGCCTGCAAAGGAGATATCAGTTCGAGGACACAAAGACTATAAAATCAAGGTGGATCTACCAGAGTTTGAGGGAGGTATGGATGTAGATGAATTCATTGATCGGATACAATCTGTTGAACAAATCTTTAAGTATAAAGATGTGTCAGAGGATAAGCGAGTACAGTTAGTTATTATCAAGTTGAAAAAGAGCGGCTTTGTGGGGGGAGAACTTCTAAAAACTGAAAAAAAGCGAAGACAGTGATAAGATTATTAAGTGAGAGAAAATGAAGAAGGCAATGCCGAAGAAATATCTTCCACCTCATTACCACCAAAACATGTTTTTGAGACTTCACCTGCAACAGCGATACCTTTTAGTGGAGTTCACATCACAGTTCGACCAATTACAAATGAAATGTTAGTTGAACGAACTGGAAGGCACACTGTAGCCCAGTACCTTGAGGGCCTAAAGCCCGATATTAGCAATGTGGTGCAGCTGCAACTTTAATAGTCACTTAGAGATGTCCAAACTTTAGCATTAAAAGTGGAGAGGCAGTAGAAACAGAGCAAACTACTACCACCAGTCAGGCAGTCACCTACAGTTGGAGACACCAACAAGAGCATGCCTTAGGGAGTTGAGAAAATTGATTCGGAAAAGGATAGAGCCACCTCCAGTGAAAAGAAGCTTAAAAAGAGTAACACCCCTATTACAGTCCCCACAAGAAAATGCTTTAAATGCCACGAACTTGGGCACATTGCCTCGAGTTGCCCGACTAGCCCGGTCTTGCCTTTTATCAAGCATGGTGCCATGGAGGAGATTAGCCACGAGGAAAAAGTTGAAGAACAAGATGATTTGTATCATCTATCACCGGATAAAAGAGTGGCACTCGCGGTTCGACGGGTCCTACAGACTTAGGATACAAGGGATTCACAGTAGCTTTGTCACAATATATATTATACTCATTGCAATATGAATGGGTAGGTATGCAGTATCATCATCGATGGACGGAGTAGTAAGAACGTGACATTTATGTAAATGGTACAAAAATTGGGTCTCATAACTCAGAGAGACTCCTAGCCATATTCTTTGACGTGGCTAAAGAAGGAAAACAAGGTCAACATTGACAAGAAGTGCTTCGTGGAGTCTTAGATCGGGAGCCAGTTGCAAGATCAGGTGTGGTGCAAAGTGGTCCCTATCGATGCCTGCAACCTTTTATTGAGGAGACCGTGTCAATTTGACCGGAGAATTCACTACAGTGGATTTAGAAACACATATTCCTTCATCAAGGATGGGAAGTGCATAGTCCTCCCTTCGACGAAGCACGAGATCAAAGGCGCTCTTGCCAACAGAGCAACATTGATGGGACTTGTTTTGGTGATGACAACGGATGATAGGACTAAGACATCAGTTCTAGACATGAGGGCACAACAAAGAGCATTTTAGGATATCATGTTCGATACCTTACCACCAGTGCCACCACTATGTGGGGAGGTTCAGGTTACCCCCACTTCATATATTGTTAAGCCAACCGTGGATGACCTTAGGAGTATTTAGTAGCAGAGGTGAGACATGCAGGCTTAGTTCAGTTCAAAAATAGACTCACAAAAGGTTAGACTGATGTGGATGTTATCTTGTAAGTTGGGACCGATCCTTAGGTGCCTTGGAGAATAATGCAATTGTCTGTGGGATCCAAGTGCTACTAAAATTACATAAGAAGAGCCAAAAGTTTCGACGAATAAAGTAGAAGCTACCCCAACCCGAGAGACTGATTCAGGGGCTTAGAGAAGGTTTGGTCCAGCTAGGGGCTAAACTAGCCCCCTCCATCTTTTCAATGGGCGGGAATGATTTCCCCCTTCCTATTTTCATTTTTCGTTTATCCATCTATTTATATGTGTTTGTTGTCCTAGTGTAGTTTTTGTCTGTCTGTTTTCAGATTTTGGTTCAGCTTGTCATCAGCGACTGTTTTCCCCATCTAGGGTTGTATCCGAAGGAGAAGAGGTGTTTCGGCTGTAGCTCATCCGAGGTGATGATCTTCTCCAAATGTTCGAGAGGTGTTCCAACTGTAACTCGATCCCGCGAGGATACCTATCTTCCCTTATTCCTCTCCATCGTTCTCCCCTCACATGATCCCAATCGACCACCCCTGATTCCCCCTCCCATCAGACCGTTGGAACCCCAAGAACCCCCGCCGCTTGTCGCACCCATCTCCTGGGTCGCGTTCTACTTCTCGATCAATCGTTGTTCCTCCTTCCGTAACTTCCTTCCTACCCGCCTCCTTTTCGTGACCATTCCAATCCTCCTGATACCAAGACTATCATAGCACCCCTACCCCCCTTCTCACAGGATTTTGTCGTGAATTTACCCCGCTTATTCTAACCCCAATCCCGCTGCCACCTTCCAATCGCAGCTTGCTCCCCTCAGCCAACCCGTAACCCTTCCCCTCCAACCGCAAACTCCCCTCCTCCAGCTGACTGCTTTTAGCAAACCCCTGTCCCATTCCTACCACCTCCAATGCCCCCCTGTCGCCATCCCAACACAGCCTACCACTTTGCTCTAGCCCTAGTGTTCCTTTGTGTTGTGTTGTTATTTTTCAATTGTCAGTGTCGTTGTTGTAACCTAGTTTGAGTTTCAACAATTATATTTTATTTCTATTGTGGTTTAAGTTAACTCCGGTATCACTAAATAAAATTCCTGACTTTGCCCTTGAATGAAGGTTAACAAAATAAAATCAAATTGAAAAATAAAATATAATCGCAAATAATGCAATTAAATTTATACATAAACATAGAATGGTTGTAGCCATACATACCATTAGAAAAAAAGATTGTTGATTAGGCTTAAAATATGGTAAATAGTTTGTTTGGAAGTTGCATATTCATCAAAAACACAATCATCACAAAAAATAATATAAAAATAAAAAATAGACTTATCTACTTTATATTATCATCTCCCAAGTCATAATCTTCAAGCCCCTCGTACTTTTAATAATCAATCTACGTGTGCTAAGCTAGAAAAAAAATCATTTTATTTTAGCTTGTTGTAAAATGCAATAGTTTCCCTTAAACCAAGAACTCTAACAAGGGTAAACCATGACAAATCTTCTTCACCGCATACTAATTTATCTTTTCTTAATACCAAACACTTATTTACATTGACATTGACAAAATTTATGCAACTCAAAGAAACCAAATCTACATAATAATAAAATCATAAAAAATCGACAAAGAAACCGATTGACAATATCCACTGATTTTTTTACCGACTTTCTGACTGAATGATTCATCAAGCATTTTTGGCTGACGATTCTTAGGG
This sequence comes from Phalaenopsis hybrid cultivar, assembly GCA_002079205.1. NCBI lineage: Eukaryota > Viridiplantae > Streptophyta > Magnoliopsida > Asparagales > Orchidaceae > Phalaenopsis > Phalaenopsis hybrid cultivar. The sequence continues at coordinate 58,399 of JXCR01113709.1, read as the reverse complement.
ACTGTATGCCAATTCTCAAAGAAAATTGTCAGGGGTGAACATGCCACCTTAAATCTTCTACAAAATCGATAAACGATCAACCGCTAATTTTTTTACTAGTTATCGACTTAATTATATACGGGAATACAGGCATACTGATACGATGTAAATTTATGTGATTTTGTTGTTTTATATGCTATATTTTCTTCGCTATTTATCATGATTTTACACTTGTAAAAAGTTTTTTTGTGGTATTTTGCAGTTACATGAGTTGAAGATGTGTTACAGAGCCAAAAAATAAAGCGAGCAAAATTGTCGGACTGTTGTAATTATGCCACTTGTTGGCTTAAGTACGCAAGCCCCAATGTGTATCTGGCGTAATTACGTCGGGATTAAGTGTAGCTATGTAGGTCTGCGGCTTTATTACATCAAGCTCGGACATAGCTATAATGACGCTAGTCGAAGTGTTATTTTGGCATATTTTTGCATGGTGAAGTTGGCAAGTGATATATAAAGAGATGCATTGGGACATCCTGACGGAACTTGATAGCACTTTAGAGGTTTCTTTCAGCAAAAGGTTTCATTGTTAGGCCTTCGGGTTTCCCTTCCTCCATCCTTGGAAAGAAACTCCTATGGTTAGTTTTCCTTTAAGATTTGAGAGGTTGTGTATGACAAGGAGATTGAGTGTTATGGTGTGTGGAAGATCGAGGAGGGCGCTTCATTGTATGGCGAGGATGTGGTGTATTGTGGATAACGCTCGACTTAGTTGTAAGTTTGTGTACTTTATTGTAGAGAACACATGGTGTACGGCGGTTTCCCTATAAAAGGCTACCTGGAAGGGATCATAAGAAACAATGTTTTGCCTCAACGAGCTTACAAAAGAACCACCCTTACGGATTTTACCTGGAAGGGATCATAAGAAACAATGTTTTTCCTCAACGAGCTTACAAAAGAACTACCCTTACGGATTTCTTTCTCCTCTGACATTTTGGCTTTCTTTCAAGGCTCCTCTTCCAATTTCAATTAGGACTCTTATTCCGTCTTGAAACGAATCTCCTGCCCCCTACGACGAAGAATCACCTCCACATGGACGAGCAGAACCCTCATCTCTTCCAAAAGAAATTTGAGCTCTCTCAAAGGCAAAAAATATCTGATGAAATATACAGGGATCCACATTTGTTCATACATGACCCTACAAAAACCCAAAGGGAATGCAATTATTTAAACTTGAATAAATATCAGAGTACCTTTTATGACCTCTAACTTAAATTTTGTAATTATTTCTTAAAAAAATTTGAAAGAATTTAGAAAAAAAAAAACATTATGATACAAAATGCATTTGAACTCACTTCTTCCGCCAAAACTTACTTCCCCAAAATATAATCACCCAATTGAATAGAAATAGAACCCTCATTAGACCTCAAAAGGCAGGATAAGTAAATCAAAATAGATCTTTTCCATGGGAGAGCGAAGACACCCAAGGAAAGAGCAAATTTCAATCATCAAAATAAATCCAGAGACTACTCCTTGAAAAACAAAATATAGTGCCCCTAGGCAAAGGCCATTTCTAAAATGTAATTGATAACAAAGAAATTCAATTCCATGTAGGATAAACAAATGAACCCCCAAGGATTAAAGGATTCATTTCCAAGATAATCCTCATCACCTCAAAGGACTCGAAGAAGTAAAAATGATATTCATTCACTTATTCTTCTCGCGGAAATCCAATCAAAAAGACGAGAGAATCGGGAAACTTAATGCATACACAAATACGATAGATAAAAATTTTCGTTAATTTCCTCTTACTGGATCAAGCCCACCTACATAAGTGGCTGAATCGAGCCCACCTACATAAGTGGCAGAATCGAGCCCACCTACCGATTCGATCGTTATCATTTTCCTTGAAAGGACAACCTAGCTTGTCAGTGCAATGGCAGCTATTGGAGGAAACCATCATCATTAATAAGAAGTCGTCATGAACAATAAGAACATTCGTCAATCCGTTAACAAAAGACAATGCTCGACACTTGAGATTCAATTTTTCCAATCCAAGTATCTGTGATGGTCGTCGTATCAGTAATACCTTACATCTACTTCACAGTCTTTCCATCAAAATTGGAGAAATGCAACATACAGTACAAGATATATTATTTCAATTATGTCATTGTTTTTCTCTCTTATGCATAAAAGGGGAGGAAAAATGATAGATGAAGGATCCTTTTCTCTTTCTTCCTTCGTTGGAGACTGCTTGCGATCTCCATTTTCTCTTTTCTTTATGAAATCTCGAAACTCAGGGAAATTCGAGGAGTCGCCTCCCTCCAACTTACCAGAGATTTGAATTTAATATACTTCTTAAGTTTCCCTCAAAAGACTCTCATCTATCTCTCTCTATCACTCTCTCAACGTCTTTTTACGGAGTTGTATGCACTCACAAATGATATTAGATCCTACGTCTCAAAAGGATTTAACAAACACAATCATTGACATATGCTCTCACATTTCTTCATGCTGCAGGAAATCCCACTTCTGGCAATGGTAAGTTGCTTGAGAAATAATAAATAGGATTAAATAGCTGCTGATGAGGGCCACAAAAAAAAAAATAATAATAAGTTTCAATTAATGCAAAAACACATTTAGCTTGCACAACTGATCTGAGGTTCAGAGCAGAGTTGAAGAAATTGAGATGGATGGCTCAAATCAATTGAAAACAATCCCTGATCACCGAAAACAACATTTTTTTTAAATGAATCAAACGTCGCCCATTTCATTCCGTCTTCAGTACAAATTAGCGCATAGAATCAGTCCACGAGAACCAGACAAGGAAAGTATACATCAAATGCTCCAAAAACCAAAATGAAAAAAACATACCAATGTCTCGAGGTGGCCGGCTTGGCGTAAAAAACGGAAATCCAGTCCTGTGCCCGGCATCAGTTGAGAGCTGCAACAACGACGGAGACAGCAAAGGCGACGGCGAAGGACGAATGCTAAAAAGGAAAGCGGATCCCATCGGCGCGATTTTGACTTCTGATCATCACCGAGAAAGAGCGAATGGAAACAGAGTAAGCTTAAAGCGTTAGTGGCGCTTTGTTAGCCTTATCCAGAATGGAATAGTCTACAGATCCCCTGGGGTATTTCGGGTAGAAGTTGGAGGCAAGCAATCTTGGGCAATCCAATGTCCTAACTCACCCTTAAAAATAGGAAGATTTACATACATACCCTGACTTTTTTTGTATTTGCATATATAACACAAACTTCAATTGTAACATACATGCTGCATTGCTTACGCATAAAGAGGTGAATTTCATTTTTTTTTCAAGTTAAAATCATCATATTTTTTATATGATATGATAGATTTGCATATATAAATGTAATAATAAAAGTATAGCTGCTGGATATGTCAATATATAAGGATTGGGTGGTATATCTGTAAATGCCACTAAAGTATAATTAAATAACTTTTAGAGAATTTTACATATACATACCAAATAATTCATATATATTTAGTTGTCTAACACTTAATGTTTGATATTTATATTAATAACATTTTCATGTATAAACATATGCATAAAAAATTAGTAATAGTGATATTTTTTAATTATAAAAGATTTGAGGGGTAAGCATGAAAAAGTGAAAATTTAGATTATATATATATAGATAGCTATTTTAAGGGCCCAAAAGATGGCAATGGCCTTAGTTTCCAAGGCAAAGCTTGACTAGGTAGGAGATTGGAAACTCCACAAACGTTTCCCAAGAAAGTTCCTACAGACCCCACCAATTCCAGCAGCTGTGGCAGAAAAACTTCCATCTGTATTAATTTTGACCAGAGGGAGGGGAGGTGTACACCAGAGCAACTTCTGAACAACCTTGGTGATAGAAGGAGGGACAGGAGTGTGATGGCCAAGGTGAGTCTTGATTCTATCCATATAGTTGCAACAGTTGAGAGCAATTGATTAGGCAATCCTTTTGAGTTCCTCATATTTAGCACTATTTCTTTCCATCCAAATGAATTAGCTAATGATTAGGGGGATATGGTGTTTATGATGCTCCACCCAGTCTAGCCAATAGACCTCCAGGGAACTCCAAGAACAAAATAAATGTCTGATATGAAGATGATCCAAAGTTGCAGTCCAAACAGTAGTGGCAATGAGACAAGAGAGGAAGAGATTTTGTAAAGTTTCTTCATGAGAGAAACAATGAAAACACTTAGAAGCACCCCTCAAGCCTTTGAGTTTGAGGATGTCATCAATATGCAAATATTTCTTGAAAATTCTCCAACTAAAAAATGAGATAGAAGGAGTGAGTTTCCTGACCCAAATGAAATGACCCCATGTATTCTACTGTTATTTGAAAAAGGTCATATGTTTAAAAGCATTGAAAGATTAACCAGGAAAGTTCTTTGTAATCAATCAGTCAGGCTGGGATGGGTCCAGAGGGATACCAGTAATAGCTTTAATGGTATTAGCATCCAACACATTTTTGAGAGCAGGTTCATTCCACAGCCTCCCAATTCATAAATCAGAGACCAGTAAGGCTGGATCAACAGAGGAGTTAGGCAAAGGAGGAACTTTATCTTCTTTCATCCGATAGTCAAGTCAAAAACTGACCTTGCCTTTCCCAAGCTCCCACATGAAGATGTCATTAGCTTGTTTCCTGACCTTCAACAAGCTTTTCCAATGTTTAGAGTTTACAGGCTTAGGATGCACCATGTTAGGATGAGTTCTTTTATAGTACTTATCCCACATAAATAAGGCCCAAAGAGAATCCTTTTGTCTGAACTTGATCCACTGCTTGCAGTAATAAACATGACTCATATGTTGGAAATTTTTGAAACCCAAACCACCACCATCCACAGGTTTACAAAGCTTATTTCAAATGGACCAGTGCATTTGCTTATACTATCCTTACTAATGAAATTTCTTAAAAGCAGTTTCCAGCAACTTCTGGGTAGTCCTGACCATTTGCAAAGTATAGAGAGGTAAAGTAGTTAGAATACTTTTCAAAAGAGTCACCCTACCCATTGGACAGAAAAGTACTAGTCCAGCAGTTAATATGGGATGTAATTTTATTGACCGCTTCATCATGTTAAGTTTGTTTTTTTCATTCCTTTAAGTAATTGGATACCCAAATATTTCAAGGGTAATTCAAGAGCAGTAAATCCAGTGTAGGTCTTAATCCATCTACTAGCACTGGTGCAAAGCTTTCTTCCGGGTAAGAATTGGCTCTTCTCCTAATTGAATGCCAACCCAGCCACCTCTTAAAGATGTTTCAGAATTAGTTGAGTCTTCCGTATAGCTTTCTTACTGTCATTAGTGAAAATAATAACATCATTTGCATAAGCAGGATGGCTTATCAGATGGGATGAGCTGTGCTGAAATCTAAGGTAAGGATAATTTGAGTGGGCTTGATTCAGAATTCATGAGAAATAATAAAAAACAAGGATAAAGATTGTTGGGGAAAGGGGTTCACCTTGCTTGATACCCCTACTTGCTCTAAAGAAGCCATGACAAGTGTCATTGATTAAAATAATATAATTTGTATTAGTTAGCCATCTCCTGATAAAATTACAGAATGAAGGTTTAAAGCCCCTCGCAGATAATACTTGGAAGCTGAAATTCCAACTGATGGAGTCATAGGACTTCCTCAAGTCTAATTTGAGAATCAAGTTGTGACCTCTACATGGTTTATCAATTTCAAGGAGCATCTCTTGAGCTAGGAGTATGTTGGCAATTATACTTCTCCCCTGAACAAAAGCAGATTGGTTGGCACTGATCAATTTGTTGCGGTGAGGTTGGAGACTACTGACAAGGATTTTACTAACAACCTTAGAAATGGTATTAGTATGACTTATGGATCTGAAATCATTCCAAGTGACCTTTTTTTTTTCTTTTAGAATAAGAACAATGGTAGTAGAAGAGAAGTAATTAGGTAAGTGAGTGCCAAGGAAGAAGCATTGAATGACAGCAATTACATCCTCTTTGATGATCTCTCGGGCTTTCCTGTAGAACAAAACAGAAAAAACATCTGGACCAGCACACTTGTTACCATCAATGCAATTGAGTGCATTTAAAATTTCCTACTCCTCAGGAACAAAGGTGAGATCAAGCTGACTAACATAATCCAGATCCTTAGCAAAAACTTCAGCAGAAATATTGGGACAATTAGCATAATTAGTAGATAAATAAGATTTGAAGTGAGAAACAAAACTCTGGGCCACTTGTTGGGGATCAAATAGCCAATTTCCCTGATCATTTTTAATGGTTATAATAACATTCAACAGTATTTTATATTTAATCAAGCCATGGTAATATTTAGAGTTTGTGTCCCCAAAGAGAAATTTGGTAGTTGCAGCCTTCTATTGCAAGTATTTCTCTTCCACATAAATAGCCTAAAGCAAGTTATCACAGGCTTCCAAAAGAGAAGAATCTTTATCCACTCCAAAATCATGTGCTTCTTCTAGAGAAGCCACCCTTTATTCTACTAGAATTACCTATTGGTGGATATCTCTAAAAACTTCCTTATTCCACTTCTTCAAGTGATAAGTTAGATTCTTCTGCATCTTACATAACTTAGTTAGAGGGTTGCACAACTGATAAGAGGGGGCAGTCCAACCCAGTCTCACTACATCAAGGAAGTCATGGTGATCTGCCCACACATTGAGAAATCTGAAAGAAGGAGCATGGCCTCTATCCATGAAGGAAATCTTTAGTAGAAGAGGGAGTGGTCTGATGTAATTCTGGGAAGGTGATGTACTTTGGTAGGGGGAAGGTTTCCATCCAGTTGTTGTTGGCTAGAAATTTATCAAACCTTTCCTACAACATTCCTCTTTTCCAGGTGAAGGGGGATCCAAAATACCCCACATCAAATAGTCCAGCGGTTGAGATGTTGTTAGAAAATTGAAGCACGCTATTCAGATTAGGTGTTCTCCCTCAAAATTCTCACTGGGGTCCTTAATACTATTGAAGTCTCCACCCAGTATTCAGTTGCCATGAGAGCAGGAGTTAATAACCTACAGATTTGACCAAAGATCCAACTTATCTGCCAAGAAAAAATCTGCATAAATAAATGCACACCCAGAAAATTTCTCCAATTTGAAATCAAGGTGAAGAAATTGAGGGTTATCAATTAGTATGTTGCAATTCAGTTCCTTTGCACAAAGGACCCAAATTTTATTAGAATTATTGGAGTGGAAGGTGAAACCAAGAAACTTTCTGCTATATTTTCTGAAATCCTAATGAACCATAAGTTCAAGAATGACCACTATCCAACATTTATGAACCTTATTAAGTTGGAGGATTCTGCTTAGGGTGCTAGGGCTAGCTACACCCCTAAAATTTCAGCATAAAATTTTAAACATGATGCAAAGCTTTTAAAACCCTAATTCACCTAGGAAGGGAAGTCTTCAAAATTTCATATGGATGATCCACCCAAATGATATTTTCATTAGTTAGATGTCTTAGTTGTAGAGCATCTTTCCTTTGCCTCCTATGTTTTTGCACAGGCCAATCTTCTTCTAAGATCTACACCATTTCCAATAGCTTTTCCCCCAATAAAGTCAACAGTTGGAGAGGTGTGGTGGTCGAGCTCATGATGAGCCACCAGCTCATCCACAAAGCTAGCATTAGAGGGCCTCAAACTCCCATCAGGTATAGCAAAACTCTTGTTGAGCTCCAAAAGTTAATCACCCTAATCAGTATTATCAGGCTAAGACAAATTAGGATCCACTGAAAATTGGCCAACAAGATTGGTCCTCTACTTCTTTCTACATTTTTGGACTTGCTCGTCCTCCTATGGAGCCTCTGAAAACCTGTGAAGTATAGCATCATCAATTAGGGAAAAATTAGTGTCTCCCCTAGGGGATGAGGAAAGAACCTTTAGATTTTGTGGGGATTCCACCTCATTTAATTAAGTTTCATTTCCAACGGTTGAGGGCAATGCGTTATTTAAAGGTTTGTTCGCATCTAGAGGCTTGATAGGGACCACCTTTGAGAGATCTATTGGCTGCAATGGGGTTGGTTGAGGGACATTTGAAATGCCAGCAGGAGCCCTTGGGGAGCCAGAGGGATCACCAGAGCCCATTTTTGAAGATCTCAAAGTAGGATTCAGCCTGTAACATTTGTTTTGAGAATGACCAAACATTCGACAGTGATTATAATAAAAATTTCTTTGTTCAATCATAATGGGTTGCCAATATCCATTGTGCTCAGTTCCCAATCAGACCTTCTCAATTTCATGGAGAGTGATATCCCTCTCCACCAAAATCCTTGCAACAGATGGCCTAAAGAGATTAAATGTAGAGATATCCAGTTTTAGTGGCCTACCCAGCAGGGAACCAATAGAGAACAACACGTGATGATTAAAGAAAGGCAATTTAAGGACAGGTAACTTGAACCAAATGGGAATTATAGGTGGTTCTTGTGTGGGGTCAAAATCTAAGGACCATTTCAAGACCTTCATTTGCGCCTCTCTAATTAAAATGTATTTCTTAGAAAATATTTTTGCATAGTCGTCTTCAGTGGTGACCGACTTCTTTTTGTAATCAATAAATACAAGAATTTGATGACACTACTAGAAGATTTAATTTTCCAGCAACAGTGTCCAAAGACTTGATCATGACTTTACAAATGCGTTTAAGATTAAGTTGTATAATTATAATATTCAATAATGTTAAAGTCAAATTTGCGCAAGTATATGTATCGCTCAAGTAATATAGGACTCTAATGGAGTCCTAGATATCGATCCCACAGGGAGGGTTTTAGAATCACGTACTAAGACTTTTAGAAAAGCAAGACTTTAATCACAACAACGACGTTCAATTTGCTTATATATCACTAATAGGAAATTGAAATAAATAGATAATTTTAATAACTAATAAATAACTAATGCTATAAAGTAGGGTTTGATTGTGATATTCAATATATAAGAAAACGTCCTTCTTCTGTCAATAAATTATAGTGAATGGATAAAATGAATTAGTTCAATTTATATTATGCCAAATATGAGCATACATATTCTTTACCCTTTGGTCCAGGCATAAAGAACATTGATTAAACCTATGCTTGGTTATNCATATTTAAAGGTAGCACAAAGTTCTAAAAAACTAGCGAGGTGTAAATTGGGATCTTCATTGGGTGTACCTCTGAATTGATTGTTTTGTACTATTTGATATGCGATGTGTAAATTAGGATCTTCATTTGGTGTACCTCCGAATTGATTATTTTGTACCATTTAGATAATAGCAAGTTTAAGCTCAAATGAATTAGCAACTACATCAGGATTTTGGATAGATGAGTGAATTTCATCTGCTTTAAGCTCAAATGAATTAGCAGCTACATCAGGATTTTGGATAGATAACTGAATTTCATCTGCCGTAGGATTTGCATAGTCTCTTAAGGGTCTTGGTTCGGATCTTCATTTGGTGTACCTCCGAATTGATTGTTTTGTACCATTTGGATAATAGCAAGTTCAAGCTCAAATGAATTAGCAGCTACATCAGGATTTTGGATAGATAAGTGAATCTCATCTGCTGTAATCTTCATTTGGTGTACCTCTGAATTGATTATTTTGTACCATTTGGATAATAGCAGGTTTAAGCATTCATTTGGTGTACCTCCGAATTGATTGTTTTGTACCATTTGGATAATAGCAGGTTTAAGATTTAAATTAGGATCTTCATTTGGTGTACCTTTGAATTGATTATTTTGTACCATTTGGATAATAGTAGGTTTAAGCTCAAATGAATTAGTTAGGATCTTCATTTGGTGTACCTCCAAATTGATTGTTCTGTACCATTTGAATAATAGCAGGTTTAAGCTCAAATGAATTAGCAGCTACATCTATTTTGGATAGATAAGTGAATTTCATCTGCTGTAGGATTTGCATAATCTCTTAAGGGTCTAGATTAAGTGAATTTCATCTGTTGTAGGATTTGCATAATCTCGTAGGGGTCTAGGTTGGTGTTCATGATAAGCGATGTGTAAATTAGGATCTTCATTTGGTGTACCTCCGAATTGATTATTTTGTACCATTTAGATAATAGCAAGTTTAAGCTCAAATGAATTAGCAACTACATCAGGATTTTGGATAGATGAGTGAATTTCATCTGCTTTAAGCTCAAATGAATTAGCAGCTACATCAGGATTTTGGATAGATAACTGAATTTCATCTGCCGTAGGATTTGCATAGTCTCTTAAGGGTCTTGGTTCGGATCTTCATTTGGTGTACCTCCGAATTGATTGTTTTGTACCATTTGGATAATAGCAAGTTCAAGCTCAAATGAATTAGCAGCTACATCAGGATTTTGGATAGATAAGTGAATCTCATCTGCTGTAACTCAAATGAATTAGCAGCTACATCAGGATTTTGGATAGATAAGTGAATTTCATCTGCTGTAGCATTTGCATAATCTCGTAGGGGTCTAGGTTGGTGTTCATTTTCTAATACTTGATTGTTCATGTTGTTTTCCATTGTATCAGAATTTCAGGTTCCCTTCTCAGTCTTCTAATTCTTCTAACATTGTGTTCTAATTCTGAATCGTAGGGTATAAGATTTTCAGCTCCAAATTTACGCATACAATTGAAATCAGTACACAGAAAAACATTTAATTAAATATATAAATAAGTTGCAATTCAAGTAAAACTTTTATAATAGTTCTAATTTGTCCATTACTCTAATTATGATTCTTGTTTACTTCTCGGCAACGGTGCCAAAAACTTGACCAACGACTTTATATATGCTTAAAAATACAAGTATTTACTACTGCTGCTGGAAGATTTAATTCCTTAGCAACGACACCAAAAACTTGACAATGGTTATAGATTCGATAAAGATGTATATATAAAAAATTNCCACCTAACCATCCTCTTGATCATCCACTTTATTATAGGAGGTAACAGATCCACCTCATCATGTCTTAAAATTCCCGGGGGATTTCCTTGTCTATCTTTGATAAAATTATAATAGCAACCACATTGGATTGTGATTTTGCCTTCTCCATGCATCCATTTTCATGGTTTAAAATAGATCTTTTCCATCAGAAGACCAGCTCGACCCCTGTCACTTAGGTCGAATATGCAGTTGAGAATGCTCCTTTCTTCACTTTTAGAAAAGACTCTAGTGTAAAACTTCAGGCCTTTAAGTACATTGACAAATCTTCCTTGAACTTATTCATAAAATTCAAATTGCCTTTTCTTTACTTTACTCATTTTGTCTAAATCTACCATGATAACCATTGGCGGCTGCGGGGACGCTCCCTCATTTCAATATTAGCAGGAATCCATGCTTGTGTTGTCTCTGTATCCAGCGAAATATATGATTCCACCATTGAGTGATCGGTGATCTAAAATCTACTATCAGTGGACGTATACCCCTCTAGAGTGCTGTAATGCTCTAGGTGGAGGACGTTCCAGTCTGGGAATTCCACAAACGCCCCTGTAGCTAGTATCCATGTAGAAATTTCAACGTTGCACGTTAGGTAACCCACGCAAAGATCACCTGAAACTTCTTGTAACATCGCCTCTGTAGTGAACTCAGACTCATCCTCTGTGGCAAGCAAGCTGGAGAAGTCTCTCTCATGCATGGATCATAGATATTCCCCTCAGGAATCAGGGTAAGCATGTTTTCTGCCTCCTTCTAGCGTCTTCTTTCTTCACATAGGAAAGCTCTGTGTTTTCGACGAATGGCATTTTTGCATTGAATCCTTCATAACTGTGCACCTAGAAGTCTTTCGTCATTATCAATGACTAGGATTTTGGTTGGTGCAGTTATCATAGATGGCAGACAACTAGTCCCCTCCATCAGATCTTGCTGCATTATCACTTTCTTCCCGTTCAGTGAGGAATCCTCCTTGGTGCTGATCTTTAACATTGATGGTAACCCCTCTTTTTCTCGACGGTTGACCAAGTCCATCAAGGGACCCTCATTGTCTACATTGACTTGGCCGAAGTCCACTTCAAAGTCTATGATGCCACCCTACAGTGCCCTTTCCTTGTTAAGTGCGAGATTCCAACCATCCTTAAAAGAAAAAAATCAACTTCTGTACATTTTCTTTACAGATGACATAAAAAACATAAGTGCATTGAAATTTAGTAGGAACAAAAACAAAACGAAGTTTTTATTAGAACAAATGTTAGTTTGTATCAGTGAGAAGATCATTTATTTATATTTACATATTTTTTAATTTAGTAAAATATCAAACTTAAAAGTTGAAAGGACAAAATCGAAGCATGAAAATTCAAAAATTTTCATTTTAATGAGGTAAATTTTATTACAAAAATTTTGGAATCGGTCACAAAAATTTGGCCAAATAAATAATCCTAGAATAATCAAAATTTTAAAAATTCAATTCGAGCAATGTTAAGTTGCATAGTATGTTTTCAAGTATCGTCTGTTGATCGACAACATGGGTCTCTCACCTTGAAAAATCATTAGCGGGTAAGCTCCTCCTGTGTAGACCTTTTCTACGACAAATGGTCCCACCCAAGTTGGCTCAAGTTTTCCAGGTATCTTTCGGCATGCAAGAATATGTCTTTTGAGCACAAGAACGAGATCACAAATTTTGAATGTCCTTGGGCGGACCAATTTATCATGAGCTTGTACCATCCTCGCTTGGTAAAGCTCCAAATGTTGTTGTGCTTCTAGTCTCTTTCCTTTGAGACTTTCCAATTCTTTAAGTTTGAGTTTTGCACTTTCTTCCGTTGTAAGTTGATTGGCGATGAAGACTCTGAGAGATGGTGTTTATACTTCTAATGGTAGTACATCCTCAGACCCGTAGACAAGTGAGTAGGGTGTAGATTGAGTGGGAATCCTGAACGTTGTTTGGTAAGCCCACAAGGCTTCTAACAGTTTATGCCAATCTCTTTTATTTTCATCCAGTGTCTTCTTCAAAATCTGTACCAGTGACTTGTTGAAGGCCTCAGCCAGGCCATTTTCCATGGGATAGTAGATTGTAGAGTACTATCCCGTGTCGCTTGATGAAATTATTGATTTTTGTGCTCTTGAAAGCTTTCCCATTATTGGAGATTATTCTGCGTGGAACTCTGAAATGGTAGATTATTTGGCTTTTGAAAAATTGAAGGGTGTGCTGTGCTTTAACCTCTTACAACAGCACTGCCTCTACCCATTTGGAAAAGTAATCTGTAACAGAAAGTATAAATCTGTGTCCTTTAGAGGATGGAGGGCCTATCAGACCTATTATGTCTGTGCCCCAACACTCGAATGACCACGAAATGACGATTGGGTGTAACAAATTTGGAGGTTAGTGCAAGACCACCACATTCACTTGGCACTAGTGAGATTTTCTGGTTGTATCCATGCAGTCGAACATCACTACCGGTCAATAATATCTGAGTCTCTTGATCTTTATTTTCATCTTTGGCCCTGACTGGTGAGTGCCACACAATCCAACATGTACTTCTTTAACAATATTTTGTGCTTTGGCTCTGCTCAAACATTGTAGCAACATCTAATCGAATGATCTTCTATAGAGGACATCTCCCACTAAGCATACGACATAGCTCTTCTTGTGATGTGATGCACTGCTGACTTGTCATCTAGTAGCTTTCCAATCTGTAAATATTCTATTAATGACTTATGCCAATCTTTGTTGATATCAACAACCACAATCATCAATTCTTTTACAAGTTTTGCTAGAGCATCAGCATGTGCATTATCTCCCTGAGGGATCTGGTAGACAATTACATTGAAAATTTTTGCTAGTAACTCATCGAGTACTGATGATATTCTGTTAACCTTAGCTTCAAAATCTTGAACTTTCCGGTGACTTGTTGGACAACGAGCTAAGAATCGCTATAGATGACAATATCTGTTATATCCATCGAGATTGCCACTTCCAACCCTGTAATTAAGGCTTCATGTTCTACTTAATTGTTGGTACATGGATCTATCAGGTGATAGGAGAATCTCAGCATGCCCTTATACGGCGTGATGAAGATCAATCCAATTTCTGCTTTGTCTGGGATAACTGTTCCTGAGCCTTTATCTTTTCTGGCTGATGAAGCTTCATTAAAATATATCACCCAGCATTGTGCATTGGAGAAATTCATCTATAAAACCTGTTCATCTGGTTGTTCATCATTAAGAGGGGACCCAGCTGGAAGTGGGTGTACAACAAGAAAATCTGCTAAAATTTGTTCCTTTATAGCATGGAGGGTGACAGACCTTTTTCTTTTTGTAAGTCGACAATTACAAGAATTTGATGACGCTACTAGAAGATTTAAATTCCAGCAACAGTGTCAAAATCTTGACTGCTACTTTTTATATATATGTGTTTGATTTAATAAAGATGGAGAGATATCATATTCAATAATGTCAAAGTCGAATTTGTCAACGCAAGTATACGTATCGCTCAAGTAATATAATGCTCTAATGGAGTTCTAGTTATCGTTTGTCAATGCAAGTATACGTATCACTCAAGTAATATAGGGCTCTAATGGAGTCCTAGTTATTGATCCCACATGGAGAAATAAAATACTACGGACTAAGGCTTAATAAAAAGTAATACTTCAACTACAATGACGACGTTCAATTTACTTATCTGCACTAATAGGCAATTGAAATAAGTAGATAATTTGGATAACTAATAAATAATTAATGATAGAAAGTAGGGTTTAATTTGTGATATTCAATATATAAGAAAGAATCATTGNATCAAAAGGTTTTGACATTAAAGAACCACCAGCCGCAGCATCAATAATTGATCTAAGAGATCCCACTAATACCTTATAAAAAGTTTGAATTATCAACCAATCTGGTAACGAATGATGAGTGCACTTCCTAAAAAGATCTTTAAATCTCTCCTAAGCTTCATATATTGACTCTCCATCAATCTGACAAAATGATGTTATGTCATTTCTAAGTTTAACAGTTTTATATGGAGGGAAATATTTGGATAGAAATTTCTGCGAAAGTTCTCCCCAAGTTCTAATAGATCCCGGTGCTAAAGAATTTAACCACATCTTAGCCTTATCCCTCGGCGAAAAAGGAAAAAGTCTAAGTCTCACAACATCATTTGAGACTTTGTCATATTTAAAAGTAGCACACAGTTCTAACAAACTAGCTAGGTGTAAGTTCCGATCTTCATTTGGTGTACCTCCGAATTGATTGTTTTGTACCATTTCGATAATATCAGGTTTAAGCTCAAATGAATTAGCAGCTACATCAAGATTTTGGATAGATAAGTTAATTTCACCTATTAAGGATTTGCATAATCTCTTAGGGGTCTAGGTTGGTGTTCATTCTCTATTCCTTGATTATTCAAGTTGTTTTTCATTGTATAAGATTTTTTAGGTTCTCTTCTTAATCTTCTAATCTTTCTAACAGTACGTTCTAATTCTGAATCATAGGGTATAAGATTTTCAGGTCCAAATTTACGCATAAAATTTGAAATTAGTACACAGTAATATAATTAACTAAATATAAAAAAAAGTTGTAATTCAAGTAAAAATTTTCCAATAATCCTAATTTGTCCGTTACTTTAATCGTGATTTGACTCAATCACTCAATCACTCTCTCTTCGGCAACGGCGCCAAAAACTTGACCGCAACTTTATATATGCTTAAAAATATAAGATAAATATGGACGTAATAAATATTCAATTATTGTAAAGTCACACTTATCAACGCAAGTATACGTATCGCTCAAGTAATATAAAGCTCTAATGGAGTCCTAGATATCGATGCCATAAGGAGTGGTTTAGAACTGCGAACTAAGATTTTAGAAAAGCAATACTTTATTCACAACAATAAAGTTCAATTTGCTTATCTGTCACTAATAGACAATTGAAATAATTAGGTAAATTNTCAATGTTCTTTATGCCTGGACCAAAGGGTAAAGAATAGGTATGCTCCTATTTTGCATAATATAATTTAAACTAATTCACTTTATCTATTCACTATAATTTCTTGACAAGGAGAATGATGCTTTCTTATATATTGAATATCACATTTAAACCCTCATTAGTATCATTAGTATCATTAGTTATTTAATAGTTATTAAAATTACATATTCATTTCAATTGCCTATTAGTGAAAGATAAGCAAATTAAACTTCGTTGTTGTGATTAAAGTATTGCTTTTCTAAAATCTTAGTTTGTATNTAAGATTTTAGAAAAGCAATACTTTAATCGCAACAATGAAATTCAAATTGCTTATTTGTCACTAATAGGCAAATGAAAATAAATATGTAATTTTGAATAACTATTAAATAACGAATGATACTAATGAGGGTTTAAATGTGATATTCAATA
>JXCR01113709.1:0-42069 GCA_002079205.1 Phalaenopsis hybrid cultivar | reverse complement strand
TTGTGCCAAATAGGAGCATACCTATTCTTTACCCTTTGGTCCAGGCATAAAGAACATTGACTAATCTTATGCTTGGTTACTGATTCTACAGCTAANCTTTGATCGTAGTTCTAAACTTACTCCCTGTGGGATCGATATCTAGGACTCCATTAGAGCCCAATATTACTTCAGCGATATGTATACTTGTGTTGATAAGTGTGACTTTACAATTATTGAATATTTATTACATCCATATTTATCTAATATTTTTAAGCATATATAAAGTCGCGGTCAAGTTTTTGGCACCGTTGCCGAGGATTAAACCCGGGTCACCCGCGTGACAGGCAAGAATACACACTACTATACTACAATGGATATATTAGGATTATTAGAAAATTCTTACTTGAATTGAAAATTATTTTCATATTTAGTTAATTATATTACTATGCCTGATTTAATTATATGCATAAATTTGGACCTGAAAATCTTATACCCTACATTCGGAATTAGAACGCACTGTTAGAAAGATTAGAAGATTGAGAAGAGAACCTAGAAATTCTTATACAAAGGAGAACAACATGAATAATCAAGGATTAGGAAATGAACACCAACCTAGACCACTACGACATTATGCAAATCCTACAACATNGTGCACTGATTTCAAATTATATGCATAAATTTGGACCTGAAAATCTTATACCCTACGATTCGGAATTAGAACTCACTGTTAGAAAGATTAGAAGATTGAGAAGAGAACCTAGAAATTCTCATACAATGGAGAACAGCATGAACAATCAAGGATTAGGAAATGAACATCAACCTAGACCACTACGAGATTATGCAAATCCTACAGCAGATGAAATTCACTTATCTATCCAAATTCCTGATGTAGTTGGTAATTCATTTGAGCTTAAACATGTTATTATCCAAATGGTACAGAACAATCAATTCAGAGGTACACCAAATGAAGATCCTAACTTACACCTCGTTAGTTTTTTAAAACTGTGTGCTACTTTTAAATATGACAANAAAAATATTAGATAAATATGGATGTAATAAATATTCAATAATTGTAAAGTCACACTTATCAACACAAGTATGCATATCGCTGNTAAGATGTGGTTAAATTCGTTAGCACCGAGATCTATTAGAACATGAGGAGAACTTTCACACAAATTTCTATCCAAATATTTCCCTCCATCCAAAACTGCAAAACTTAAAAATGACATAACATCATTCTGTCAAATTGATGAAGAGTTAATATACAAAACTTGGGTGAGATTTAACNCCCACAGGGAGTAAGTTTAGAACTACGAACAAAGATTTTAGAAAAGTAATACTTTAATCACAACAATGAAGTTCAATTTGCTTATATTTCACTAATAGGCAATTAAAATAAATATGTACTTTTAATTACAATTAAATGACTAAATATACTAATGAAGTTACGAATGTAATATTGAATATATAAGCAAGCATCCTTCTCCTTATGAAGAAATTATAGTAAATGGATAAAGTGAATCAATTCAAATTATATTGTGTCAAATAGGAGCATACCNCTAATCCTACGCTTGTTTACTGAATCTGCGGCTAGGCTGGGAGGATACCGACTCTCACTTCGGAGCTCCCATATTCCCCTCGCCTGAGGGCTAATATCTACATTTCAGCACCCAAACGATAGGACTGAATTGCAGATTTTAGTCTGTCACTCTAAAATCTCCAATTTTATNTCTTTCACTTTGGAGCTCCCTCATTCCCCTCGTCTGAGGGCTAACATCTACACTTCAGCACCCAAACAATTGGACCGAATTAAGGATTTTAGTCTGTCTCTCTAAAAATATCCAATTCTACACTCGATAATATTTTTTCCCTACATTTGCACCCAACTTCCAAGGGCTTTGACCTCCCTGAATCTTGGATGTAATCTTCATTTTAGGTGTATAACCTAACATAACTTCCAAGGGCTTTGACCTCCCTGAATCTTGGATGTAATCTTCATTTTAGGTGTATAACCTAACATATTTTAACAAATTAATTGGCCAAATTGAAAGTAAATTAAGATTGAAGTTAAAAGATTATCACAATTTCTNAATTGAGGATTTTAGTCTGTCACTCTAAAATGTCCAATTCTACGCCCGATAGTAATATTTCCCTATTTATTTACACCCAACATCCAAGGGCTTTGACATCCCTGAATCTTGGATGTAATCTTCACTTTAGTTGTAAAACTCAATATATTTTAACTNTCGGAGCTCCCATGTTCCCCTCACCTGAGGGCTAACATCTACACATCAGCACCCAAACGATAAGACCAAATTAAATATTTTAGTCTGTCACTCTAAAATCTCTAATTCTACGTACGATAATTTTATTTCCCTATTTATTTGCACCCAACTTCCAAGGGTTTTGACCTCTCTGAATCTTGAATATAATCTTCACTTTAGTTGTAAAACTCAACATATGTTAACAAATAAATTGACCATNTAATAGGCAATTGAAATAAATAGATAATTTTAATAACTAATAAATAACTAGGGATATTAAGTAGGGTTTAATATTGATATTTATATCTAAAGAAAGCATCATTCTCCTTGTCAAGAAATTATAGTGAATGGATAAAATGAATTAGTTCAATGTAACTAATAAAAAACTAAAGATAGAAAGTAGGGTTTAATTTGTGATATTCAATATATAAGAAAGAATCCTTCTCCTTGTCAAGAAATTATAGTGAATGGATAAAGTGAATTAGTTCAAATTATATTGCATGGATAAAGTGAATTAGTTCAATTTAGATTGTGTCAAATAGGAGCATACCTATTCTTTACCAAATTATAGTGAATGGATAAAATGAATTAGTTCAAATTATATTGTGCTAAATATCTAATGATATAAAGTAGGGTTTAATTGTGATATTCAATATATAAGAAAGCATCCTTCATAGATAATTTTAATAACTAATAAGTAACTAATGATAGAAAATAGGGTGTAATTGTGATATTCGATATATAAGAAAGCTTGTCAAGAAATTATGGTGAATGGATAAAATGAATTAGTTCAATTTATATTGTGTCAAATAAGAACATACATATTCTTTGCCCTTTGGTCTAGGCATAAAGAACATTGACTAATCCTTTGCTTGTTTACTGAATCTGCAGCTAGGTTGGGAGGATACAGGCTCTAACTTCGGAGCTCCCACGTTCCCCTCACCTGAGGGCTAACCTCTACACTTCAGCACCCAAACGATAGGACCGAATCAGGGATTTTATTCTATCACTCTAAAATATCCAATTCTACGCCCGATAATATTATTTCCCTATTTATTTGCACCCAAATTCCAAGGGCTTTGACCTCCCTGAATCTTGGATGTAATCTTCAATATAGTTGTAAAACTCAACATATTTTAACAAATCAATTGACTAGATTGAAAGTAAATTAAGTTTAAAGTGAAAAGAATCACAACTTCTTTAACATTTTCATGGCTCAACCAATTCAAATCACCATTTCACAAATCTCAACACAAGGAGAAAGATAGAGAAAACTACTTNATAAAGAACATTGACTAATCCTACGCTTGTTTACTGAATCTGCGGCTAGGCTGGGAGGATACCGGCTCTCACGTCGGAGCGCCCACGTTCCCCTCGCCTGAGGGCGAACATCTACGCTTCAGCACCCAAACGATAGGACCAAATTAAGGATTTTAGTCTGTCACTCTAAAATCTCCAATTCTAAGCCCGATAATATTATTTCCCTATTTATTTGCACTCAACTTCCAAGGGCTTTGACCTCCCTGAATCTTGGATGTAATCTTCACTTTAGTTTTATATCTCAACATATTTTAACAAATCTATTAGCCGGATTGAAAGTAAATTAAGATCGAAGTGAAAAGATCATCACAATTTCTTAAACATTTTCATGGCTTCACCAATTCAAATCATCATTTCACAAATCTCAAGACAAGAGAAAGAGAGAGAAAACTACTCAGATCTCATGGGGAAAACACAACAAAACTCGGAATTCATACATAAAATCAAAGTCATACAAACTATAACAAGTAAATCTTATCTTTAATTTCCCCCCGCGAACACTCCTCGAAGTTCCTCTAAATCTTTTTTTTTCTTTACAGCACACAGAATTCCTCTTCGAAGTAGCAAGGAGGAAGAAATATCTGAATTTCCCTCAACTCTTACAATCTCTCAAAGAATTCCTCACACTATTGGAACATTTCTAACCTCCAGGAACTCTCTCTGGCACTTCCCCCTCTCTTAGACTCCCTTATTTTCCNATCAAAGTCATACAAACTACAACAAGTAAATAACTTATCTCTAATTTCTCCCCAAGAACACTCCTCAAAGTTGCTCTGATTCTCTTCATTTCTTTACAGCACACAGAATTCCTCTTTGAAGTAGCAAGGAAGAAATCTCTCACTTTACCTCCACTCTTACAAACTCTCGAAGAATTTCTCACAAATTTTACACAATATTGGAACCTTTCTAACATCCAGGACCTCTAGACCCTTCCCAATTTTTGGCCAAAATCCTCTTTTAAAGTTGTGGTTGAGCCTTCCCAAGAATTTTCTAAGCATCCCATCAAATTTTGGCCTTATCCAAAGCTTGAGTAGGCATAACCGCCGAGCTCGCCGTCAGCAGCCTCGAGGGCACCATCGGTGAATTTCTGGAGAATTTTGTCCTGCAGCCTCGGGAAAAACTCGCCGTCAGCGGCGTCGAGGGCACCGTCGGCGCTNCTTTTGAAGTTGTGGATGAGCTTTCCCAAGAGTTGCCTAAGCATCCCTTCAAAATTTGGCCTTAACCAAAGCCTGATTGGGCATAACCACTGAGCTCGCCGTAGGCGGCCTCGAGGGGTCATCGACGGACCTTCAGAATGAATTAATTCTGGAGTCTCGGGAAAATCTCGTCGTCGGCGGGGTCGATGGCATCGTCGGCTCCCTAGTTCAATTCTGCACATTTTAGTCCTTTTCGCTCCAAATTTGCTCCTTTTTGCATGTTTTCACTCAAATGACCCTAATTCATCATTCCTGCAACAAAACATCAAAAAATATCATTTCTTTAAAGTGCAATATCATCAAAAAATAGTATAAAATAGGTATGAAAATCTCAACATATTTTCCTTTGGTCAGCTGTTCAGTCTGTGAGTTACTCAAACAAGGGAGACATGCAATATCCCCTCAAATGAAGGAAGAGATTTTAAGGGACATCAAGTCCACCAAACATAAGTCAAATGAAAATCTACCCACTCACATTCCTGTCTGGTTCCGCATGGGAAACAAGGTTGACACTACCGCTATTACTACAGATTCCACCGCTACCAGGACAACAAGCCGTCAACCAGTAAAGTCAAGACTGGGTCCAAAAATCCTACCAAACACACATCGCGAACATATTCCTTAAAAAGAAAAGACAAAGAGGTTACCTGATATTATATCTGGTCTACACCGTAGGGAGCATATTTGTCCTCGACATACCGATATTTCTGCTAGGACACTCTGTCCTGAGACATCATCGTTAAAGGGGAAAGTATGGATACCCAACGTTGCTACACCGATACAGTCCAGTGAACCTGCAAAGTAAGATCATGGAATGAAGCAAGGGTTTGAAATATTTAACATCGTCACAACGATTGCCAACGTGATGGAAGAGCAAGTAGAGGATGTCCAACAGGGTCATCCATATCTTAAGTTGATTCAATAATCGATAATCAAAGAAAAATTTGAAAAGCTCAGAGTCGAGATTTCTGAGTTGGCTCGGGAACATGGAGTTTCCATCGATGATGATGATGAAAATTTTGACTATAACGATTACCTCGAAGAAGATTTCATGGATGTCCATGTTATTGACACCAGGGCCACTGCACCTGTGCGTGACGTTTAATCTTCTATTGAAGAGAACATTGTAGATGAGCTACGCAGGGCTATCCTCCTAAGGGATGAGCAAGTCAGTCTATTAGACAAAAGGATAGAAGAAATGGCCGCAACTATGACCACCATGGCCACCATTTAAGGGCAATCACAAGCACTGCAACAAGCATCTCCAGAGATTAACCAACCAGAAATCATACATATTACAGATGAAAGAAGAGAAATTGCCTCAGTAAACATGGATGAGCAACCGAAGAAGGATTGTCCATCAAGCGTCATGCCAGATAAAGAATTCAAATAGATGGTCGAGCAAGTTCGGGATGCCTTAACCCAATTTATGGGTGGTGCATTGATTCTAAAAGATAGACCTTACCTAAAAGAGTTTGATGACATACCTTTCCCTGAGGGTTTTGTATTCCCAAACTTTAAGATATTTGATGAGACTGGAAATCCCAGACAGCACCTAGCACATTTCCGAGCTAGTTGTGGCAATACAAGAAATAACGAAGCTTTACTCTGTCAACAGTTCGTCAGCAGCCTGTCAGGGGTTGCTTTCGATTGGTATGCCGATTTGCCCAACGGATCGGTTAAAACATTCACCGAGTTGGAGCAATTTTTTATAAAGAGATTCTCTAGAGCTCAACATCATGTTTCCATAGAAGAGCTCATGATGGAAAAACAAAAGCCCAATGAGACTTTGGTGGATTACATTTTAAGGTGGAGAAACCTTAGCATGAAGTATAAACCTCAGCTACAAGAACATCATGCGATTGAAGACCTACTTAAAAGCATTAATGGACCCATATCTTTCATGCTTAAGGGACTCACCATCAAATCCTTCAAGAAGCTACTCAGCAAGGCTAGCAGTCTTCAAAAAGAAATCAAACACATGGATTCTCATGAGAAGTCAAAGACAACCAGAGTGTTTGAGAAGAAATCTGGAACAGTCGCAACTGTTGATAAAGGAAAACAACAAATAAAGATATATGCAGAAACTCCTTGTCAATCTTCAACATAGCAGGCTCCGAAACAGAATAGCCAGTTTAACCAACGACCGCCTTAAGAAGGATCACCTCAAATAGGAATAAAAGAATATCCTTAGCAGAACGATAGAAAATGATGTACACTTTCAAAGGTGAAGTTGTATTTAAAATATTCAGAAGTCTGATGAAGAAGCCCGAGTTCAAACTATCAGACCCAAAGAAACCCAAAGAGGTCGATAAGAAGGATCAACTGAATTACGCCCATATCACAGATTGTTGGGGCACACTATAGAAGAATGTTTCATCTTTAAGGATTGGATCGAGAAAAATCTTAAAAAAGGAAATATAATGATCCCGAAAGAATATTTAAAAGAACCTAAAAAAGGTTCCATAAATATGATTTTGGCCGAGCCAATCTCTCTGATTTATCCGTACACTGGAGAAGATGGTTGGAGTACAACTTGGAACAAGCTTAAGAGGGTCCTAAACAAAATATAGAATTCATCAAAAAAATCTTCTGCACGCACTGAAAAAGATGGATAGGATACGGTTTGGAGCAAATCATCCAAGAAGATGTTAAATCAAATCCAGAACGCTTCAAAGCAAACTACCATTCAGAGTCTTCAGCCCGCCAGGCCCGAGATGAAGATTTCACTGCAAGAGCCGTCGTCATCAAGGTCAAAGAAAAAGAAGAATGCCATCACGAAGATTGATAACACGGGAGGTCAGATAGAGGTTTCCTCTACTAGATTGGTTGTCTCAGATTCTGGGAAGAAAATCCTCTCTCCTCTGCCCTCCACCTAAGCAGCACAATGCACCCCCTCATTGGCCATGACAGTCACCCCTTAGCCATTTTTATAAAAAGCACCTCCCACGGCCATGGGAAAGGGTGCTAAAAATTTCTTAAAGAGACCTCTCCAAACTGACCACAGAGCTTCCTTAAGATCCCCTCAGTGCATTCCAACTTTTTTACCTCACCAATTTCCACTGCCGGAGTTCAATTTTGAGCTCAAAATCTTGCTGGAAACCAGGACAAAGCCCAATACACCTCCACAGTCCACCAAACTCAAATTAACTTCACCCACACCTTCACAATAGTGAAAAAAGCTTAAGCCTTATCAAATCCCCCTCTCACAGAGCCTTTACCATAGCTCTAGACCAACACCCAAATCCGACTGTGATCAAAATCATACCTAGGCCTTACACCAAAACCAACGACTCAATCCCTAGTGTCTTTGGGTCACAACGAACGCGCCAAGACTCTTTAATCGAAGCTTCACTTCTCAAAGCAAAGGTATAAAACTTCTCTTCCTCCCGAGCCAATTTGAACTCTCCATTTGTTTTGATTTGATTTCATGACATCATAACCTTATGGATGTGATCGTCTAGCCTAGGTGAGCATATTACAAAAAAATCATCTAATTTAGATAAGAAATGAGAGAGATCTTAAGGCTATAAGATGGACGGTTCTTGGGCTAGGCTATCGGGGATGATGACGGGGAGCCGTTTGATCGCGCGTGTATCGGGTGGACGATCGAGATCAAGCCGGATAGCGCTTCAGAACATAAACCGTGGGCCAAGTCAGCACTAAGGCGGATGGCGACATCAAATAGGATCGCGCCGCGTGGAGCTTTGGAGCCGTCGTAGGTTGATGTGGCGCCGCACATTTAAATAGATAAATAGGGATTTAAGAAATCAGAAAATTATCCCTCGCTTTAACAATCAACATCTTGGTGTAGAAAAATCACAAAAATACAATCTTGCTCAGTGAATAGAGGAGAACAATGTGGAAATAATTTTAAGTCTAAGTGATGCATATTTTATTTTTAAATAATTAAATACTGATTTGGATGTTTTGATTCTCCATGCATGTAGTGATATCATCATGGCTTGAAATTTTAGCATGTTATTGCCTCTGTCTTAGGGAACATTACCTGATTTTTCCAAAGTCAGAGGAGGTCCCTAGACAAAGAATCATATTTTTCAAGTTTATGTGCATTATTTGCTTAAAATAATCATGAGAATTATCATGTTGCTTAGAAAAATCCAAGAAAATTTTGGAAGTTTTATAATGACCAAAGAGCCTTTAAGAAAATTTCTCATGAGCCAAGTCATTTAAAATGCACCTAATCTTCACAAACCCTAAATCACTAAGATAATTAATTTTGAAAAATACAAACAACAAAATGACTTGATTTTTGATCTCCACTATTACTTAGGATCTAAAGAAATCAACATAAAAATTTCAAAGCATTTTGAGTTCATTTGGTAACTTAAGTTAATTTTTAAAGATAAATAATATTATTGGCACTTAAATGATTCTTAAAAATCAAAATATAACTTAAACATTTACAAAAACTTATTTTTTGAGTTCTCTGTGATCAGGGGTATTTTCAAAAAAAAAAAAGTTTAAATATAAAACTTGATTTTTAATCTATTTTAAATATTTAAATAATTAAAAATCCATAAAAATCACAATAATAATAAGATTCATCGNTTAAAATTTCAAAAATCACATTTTCTCCTCTGATGTCTTAATTGACCCATGAATGAGGTAGGATAAAAATTGAATTTAATAAATTATGAAGTGTTAGAACCTTAAGGGAAAATGTGTAATTTTGGAAATTTAGCCTTAATTAACATTTAGGCTTAATTCAAGAAGGGAAATGGGTAACTTCTGAAGTTAATTTGGATGTTTGAAACACGAGGGGTTAAATGGTAGAATCCAACCTCACTTTCTTAATTGAAAAGATAAGTTAATAATTTTCTAAAAATTATTGGAATTTGGAAGTTTATTAAAATAAAATGAACCCACATTAAGATTAATAAATTTCTAAATTATTAAAATTTGGAAGTTTATAAAAATTAAATGATCCTCGATAAGTTAATAAATTTCTAAATTATTAAAATTTGGAAGTTTATTAAAATTAAACGATCCTGGACTGGGGTATGACTTTTGAAGCCAATAATTAATCAATTTAATACCCCTATTTTGATTTTCAAATAAAATCCAAGTGTTAATAAATTTCTAAATTATTAAAATTTAGAAGTTTATTAAAATTAAATGATCCTGAACTTAGTAATAAATTTCTAAATTATTAAGATTTGGAAGTTTATTAAAATTAAATGATCCTGGATTTAGAAAATTTCTAAATCATTAAAAATTTGGAAGTTTATTAAAATTAAATGATCCTGACTTAGGGATTATGATTAATAAATTTCTAAATCATTAAAAATTTGGATGTTTATTAAAATTAAATGATCCTGGACTTCGGGGTATGAATTTTAAAGTTATAAATTAATCAATTTAATACCCCTATTTTGATTTTCAAATAAAATTCAAATCATGAATCATGACCACCTGAAGCTTAACCTTTTCAAAACTAACTAAGACACTCACCTAGGTCATAAGGGCTTAATAGTGACTTAGACTAAATCAAGTTTCACTTAAATAAGGATTAGAAAAGTAAACATCATTTAAAATTAACACATCTTTCAATCACTACAAGCCTGATTAGGACCAAAATTTGGCTAAGTGTTCAAATAACACTAACTTGCTCTTTAAGGGTCTTCACCCACATAATATTCAAAATTAAATTACAAATGATATTACCTTACTCTTAGGGATAATTGATACATCAATGTTCATTGAGCATTAGGGTGTTCATAGAATGAATTATTAAGCGACATAATAAGTTTAAATGAGCTCGAAGAGTTTCACCAGGAGATAAGAGGGAAGCATGGACCTCCTTCTTCCTCTTAACCTGTTGGATACCTCAGAGAGCTACTAAGCTTAATATGTTTTGCTTAACAAATATCATCCTTAATCAAATTAATAAGGACCCACCAAGATGTGACCTAGGGTTAGATAGGTCGTCAAAATTTTACTTCCATGTTTCATATAAACTACCTTAACATGCATTTTCAGCGTTGTAGACTCGCCAGGTACGTTTTTATAGTTTTCAGCGTTGTCTTTCTTGTACTTTCATACTACACTTTTATACCTGCAAATTTGAATGCTACACAACGATGCCACACTGCATGAAAACTAAAAAATATTAGGCTAGCCACAAAACCAAACCCAAAACCAAGACAAATCAACCAAGATAAAATTCACCCCCACAACATTCAAAATATAAAACAACTCAAAATTTAAACACAAACATCACACAAAATTACAACTTCAACTAAATTAAGATGTCTCTATCGGATGATCAGGAATTCCTCGGAGGAGGTAACCTACAGTTGCTAACGAGGTTTCTCACGGTCTAAATGAAATTATGGAACTCATTAAGTTGAGTTTAATGAGTTCATTTGGACTAAGTGAATCCAATAGAAAATAGTGATACCGGAATGAGGGGACCGTAGGATCCTAACCGACACTAAGTGAATCCAATAGAAAGTAGCGGTGTCGGAACGAGGGAACCGTAGGATCCTAACCGGTGTTCACCCTAATCAACTTTAACATGCCCCCATAAAATTTAAAGAACTTCAACCATAAGGCCACCTGATTTGACATAACTTTAATATGCCCTCTATAAAATTTAAAGAACTTCAACCATAAGGCCACCTGATTTGATATTATAACAATAGTGATGCTGGAACGAGGGAACTGTAGGATCCTAACCGGTGTCGCTCTAATCAACTTTAATACGTAGTGGTGTCGGAACGAGAGAATCGTAGGATCCTAATCGGTGTCCCTCTAATCAACTTTAATATACCCCTCCATGAGGGAACCGTAGGATCCTAACCGGTGTCGCTCCAATCAACTTTAATATGCCCTCTGTAAAAATTAAAGAACTTCAACCATAGGGCCACCTGATTTGACATCATAACTTGACACACTAGAAAACTCAAAATTGTCACAGCAAGGAGCTTTGAGCTAGCATGGTGGGCAGCATGACCATCTTCAACAGCAAAACCTGTCTTCCCCAGCTAAACGAATCTTCCTTTCTTAGAGTTAAACAACAAAGTCTTAGGACTTTGAGGTTGCTTGCTTATGCAACGTAAATCCTCATCTTATCTTTAGGCCTTCGTATAACCCTGCTACACAATATAAGCCCTAACTCGTCTTAGGATTCTGAGATTGTCGTTTGTCACGGCCTAAATCCTTATATCTTCTAGGCTATTTGTGTGATCGTTTCACACAAATGTAAGCCCTAATTAAATATAAATTGGCAGGATAAAACACCTAAATATTTCTCCTCAAAATTGAAGCTAAACATTAGGATAGCTTGGGAAGTCACCGAGGTTCTTCTCTAGATCCATGACATCCCCTAGTTCTTCCTCCTTTGGACTCTACAACAAAATATTCTAAAATTTGAGTCATTGCCCTTTCACACCTCTATGTCCGATCTCATTAAAAAGTCCTACCCTTTAATTGAACCAATCCCCTTTCACACCTCTACGTCCGATCTCATTGAAAAGTCCTACCCTTTGAAATTTTTATTCTACAATAAAAATGTTCCAAATTTGAACTAGTCCCCTTTCACACATCTACGTCCGATTTCGTTGAAGAGTCCTACCCTTTGAAATTCTGATAATATTTCCTGATTTTTATCGAGAGTCTTCTTAGGTGACTTTGGTCATTTAAGATGTAACTAACTATAGGGGCTTGCCCTTGTGGGAAGCAATTCCAAACCCAGTTTAATATAAACCCGATTTAATTCTTTATATTAAATTCGATAACTTGTCGACAAATTTAAGGGTTTCGCAGACCAAACAGATGTCATATATTTCTTAGTTTATTTGATCGAGCCTCATCCTCAAGTTTTGTGTTTATCCTTCAGGATAGATACAAGATTTGAGGTATAGTGCTCTTTAATTTAAATTATAAAAAATTTGAGGTCAGTTTGATTTCATATTTTTCTAAAACTAAATATATATGTAAATTAAAAATGTCCTTCCAAAAGGGCGATAGGATTTCGATTCCGGTGACCGACAGCTTCTTACGGGAAATTCCTCCAACCAAAAATAGCACCAACAGAGAGAAACACTCAGCGCTGATAGCGCCAGCATGAAAGAAGGATTCCAGAATAGCAGGGGTACTAATAGCACCAGACTGGGTGTCGACGACACCATTTGACAGAGAGCAATAAATTAATTTTGGGCCACGGGCACCGATGACGCCATCGTGGGTGTCGACGGCGTTGAAGACGGGGCAGGGTGAAATTTTAGAAGATTCGACAAATGTGGACACTTTCTGAAGATTTATACGATACACCTCTTGGAAAACCAACATTATGCTCTATTTAGAGCAGAAATTGATCAGAAAAAGAGTCGGCTACTGTGTTATTGAGTTTTCTTTAGTGTTCCATTGTGTGTATTGTGTAGTGTGGTGAGTTTAAGTGTGATTTCTCCTAACAGTTGTGGAGAGGGAGAGAAGCGAGAGATTTCTTCTTCCCTACATCTTCAAAGAGATTATTAAGAGTCTTGTAAAGAGAAAGAGTCCAAGAGGAGCTACAAGAATTTTTCTTTGAGGAAGAGTTAAGGATAAGTGGTGTTTGTTTATTATTGTTGTATAAACTTTCTTTTACTTATGAAACTCGTATTTTATCGTATCTTTTTCATGAGGTTTGAGTAGTTTTCTTTGTCTTTCTCCTTACTTTGAGATATGGTGAAAAAAAGAAATAATTTGGATGTGCCAATTTTAAAATATAAAATAAATTATGACGATTTTTCACTCTGTTTTTAGTTTGCTTTTCGATTTGGTCAATTGAAATGTTAACATCTGTTGTGAAACATACTGTCCAGGAAATTGAGTTTGAGTTTCACAACAAAGTGAAAATCACATTCGATTCCACAAAGGAGTGTTTCATTCATTGAACTATTTATTCATTCATTCGATGTCCAAAATACTTAACTGAGTGTAGAGAATTAAAATTACTCCTATTTGGCACAAGTCATAATAAAACTATTTATCTCTCTCATTTAACAAAAAACTTATTGTAGTGGGAAAGATATTTTCTCATATTGGATAATTTCATTAAAAAAAATATAGTTTGGTAGTTATTTCTTAGTTTTGCTTTACAGTTTCTCTAGCTGTTGGTAATTTAGTTCTGATAGCACCCTGAACATTTGAAATTAGTGTAGTAGATTTTCTTTATTTTTTTTTTAATTTCCTAATTTAAATTTTCATTATGAATTTACACCTTACTCGTGGGATCAATATTTGGGGCTAAAACATAAATTCTTGTATTACTTGATAATGATATATATACTTGTGCAGAATCTCAATATAAATTTCTTCCATTTCTTATTCATAAATAACGAATCAAGTTTTTGACATCGCTGCAAGGCAAAGTCAACTTTATTAATTTTACACATCTATAATTTCGGGAACAAGTTTTTGACGTCGTTGTCGAGGAAGGTAATGGTAAATTAAATAGATTTGGTAAATTAGATAATTTAGCGATAAAGAAATAAAATAAAAATAAAAAATCATAAAAAAATAATAAAATATTATTTTAAAAATTTAAGAGTACTTTTAAGATTTTTTTTTTGCTCATTATATTTGTTTATGCGTAGTATTGGATCTGAAGGCTTAGTACCTTACGATTTAGAATTAGAATGTACTATTACAAAATATTAAAAATAATTAAAAGAAATTATAAATTTGAACAAAATGGTGAATAACTTGGATGATCAAATAAATGAAAATTAACGAAAATCTTTAAAAGATTATGCTAATCTGACAGCAGATGAACTTCACTTGACTATTCAAAATCCAGATGTTACTACTAATTCATTTGAGCTTAAACCTGTTATTATCTAAATGATACAAAATAATCAATTTGGAGGAACACCTACTCAAAATCCTAACTTACATCTTGCTAGTTTTTTTGAAATATGTGCTACTTTTAAATATGATGGAGTGTTTAATGATGTTGTCAGGCTTAGACTTTCTCTTTTTCATTAAGGGACAAAGCTAAAGCTTGGTTAAATTCATTAGCACATGAATCTATCTGAACTTGAACTATCACAAAAATTTTTAGCTAAATATTTTCCACCCTCGAAAACTGCTAAGCTTAGAAACGATATTACATCTTTTTATTAGTTCGAAGGGGAATCGATATACGAAGCTTGGGAAAGATATAAGGATCTCCTTAGGAGATGTCCACACCATTCTTTACCAGATTGGTTAATAATTCAAACATTTTACAATGGATTAGGAGGATCACTTAGATCTATTATAGATGTTGTTGTAGGTGGATCAGTAATGTCAAAATCTTTTGATGAAGCATATTTTTTAATAGAGGTGATGGCTACTAATAATTTTCAATGGCCCTCTGAATGGGTAAATCCAAAGAGAGTAGCTAGTATTCATGATTCTGATGCAATGTTTATTTTGGCATCTCAAATTATCGCTATATGAAAGAAGATTGATCAAATTAGAGTGAACTATTCTCAAATACAACCAGTGTTAGAGGAAAATTCACTAAAATAGATAATTGATACTCAATGTTCGTATGAAACTATGAATGCTATAAATAATAGAAATAATAATCCTTATTCTAATTATTGTAATCCTAAATGAAGAAATTTCCCTAATCTTAGTTAGAATAATTATAACAATTCGGTGAACCCATCAGGAAATTCAAATAACCAAAGGAATCATAAATATATAACTTATTATCCTCTTGAATTTAACAAAAACTCAGAAGATAAGGAGAAGAAGTTGACTATAGAAGAAGTGATGTTGAACATGGGAAATCAAATACAAAATCAAGGAGCTGCAATTAGGAATATTGAAAATCAATTAGGACATATTTTGCTACTGCATTTGTAACAGACCTTCAAGAATAATTCCTAGCACTATTGAAGTAAATCCAAAAGATCAGAATAAGGAAAAATTTAAAGTTATTCAATTACAAAGTAAAGAAAAAGTGGAGACAAGAATCCAAAGTGAAACTAAAGTTGAGAAGGAGAAGGTGGAAATTGAAAGTCACAATGATAAAAATAAACCAATAAAAACTTCTTTAGAAAAAGTGCCACCTCCCTTTTTTCAACGATTGAAGCAGAAGAATAAAAATAAAAAATTTACAAATTTTTTGGAAATCATAAAAAATTTAATGATTAAATATTCCTTTCAATGAGGCTTTGGAACAAATGCCAAGTTGTGTGAAATTTATGAAGAATATATTAAAGAAGAAGAGGAATTTTATAGAGCATGAGACCATTGCACTCAGTGTAGAGTGTAGCACAATTATTCGAAAAAGCTTCCTAAAAAGTTAAAAGATCCTGGTAATTTTACTATACCTTGTGCTATTGGTGAGAAATTTTTTTGAGGAGCCTTATGTGATCTAGGAGCTAGTATTAATCTTATGCCTCCATCAATTTTTAAACATTTAGATTTGGGAGCGATTTCCCCAACTACTATAACACTTCAGTTAGCTAATTGATCGATAACTTATCCTAAAGGAGTTATAGAAGATGTATTAGTAAAAGTGGATAAATTTATTTTTCTTGTACTTTTTTATTTTAGATATGGAGGAATATAAAGAGATTCCTATTATTTTTGGGAGACCATTCCTTGCAACAGGGAGAACTGTGATAGATGTACAAAAAGGATAATCAATAATGTGAGTTAATGATCAAGAAGTAACATTTAATTTAGCAAAGCTATGAAATATCTTGTGATAGAAAAAGATAATGAATGTTTTAGAATGGTAGTTACTGATTATCTAAGTAATGAGTGATTTAATGGAATGTTTGAAGAAAAATTAGGTCAATAAGAGAATTATGAAAATGAGAATGAAATAAAAAATGAGAATTTAGATTATGTTTAGGACAAATTTGAAATTTTGGACCTTTTGGAAAATGATAATAAAAATCCTATTCCTTCAAGTATTAAACCACCTGAACTTGAACTGAAAGTATTGTCTGCCCATTTAAAATATTTGTTTTTAGGAGATTCATCTACATTGCCTCTAATTATATCTTCTAATTTAACTGAAACTCAAGAGTAAAAATTAGTAGAAATGTTGAGAAGATATAAGAAGGTCTTTGGATGGACTTTAGCTGATATTAATAGAATCAGTCCTTCAATTTGTATGCACAAAGTTCTATTGGATGAACAATATGAACCTAAAGCTGATGCTCAGAGGAAATTAAACCCGATAATGAAAAAGTTATTAAAAAGAAATCTTAAAATGGTTAGATGCTGGAATAATATATCATATTTCAGAAAGTGTGTGGGTAAGTCTGATCCACTGTGTTCGAAAGAAAGGAAGAGTGACAATTGAAGTAAATGAGAAAAAAAAATTAATTATGATTAGACAAGTAACTGGCTGGTGAATTTGTATAAACTATTGTCGGCGCTATTTTTTGTTGAGGAGTTTGCCCGTAAGAAGCTGTCGGTCATCGGAATCGAAATCCCTTCTCCCGCTTCGGAAGGACGTTTTAATTTACGTATATATTTAGTTTTAGAAAAATATGAAATCAAACTGACCCCATATTTTTTATAATTTAAGTGAAAGAGCGCTATACCTCAAATCTTGTATCTATCCCGAAGGATAAACACAAGACTTGAGGATGAGGCTCGATCAAATAAACTAAGGGATTATCTATCCCGAAGGATAAACACAAGACTTGAGGATGAGACTCGATCAAATAAACTAAGGAATATATGACATTCGTTTGATCTGCGCAACCTTTATATTTGCCGACAAGTTCCTCTATTTAATGTAAACAATTAAATAAAATTTATATTAAGCTTGTTCGGACATGCTTCCTATAAGGGCAAGCCCCTATAGTTAATTACATCTTAAATGACCAAAGCACATGCTTCCTATAAGGGCAAGCCCCTATAGTTAATTACATCTTAAATGACCAAAGTCACCGGCTTCCTATAAGGGCAAGCCCATATAGTTAATTACATCTTAAATGACCAAAGTCACCTAAGAAATATAAGGGAAAGCCCCTATAGTTAATTACATCCTAAATGACCAAAGTCACTTAAGAAGACTCGTATTTAATATAAAAGATTAAATAGGGTTTATATTAAGCTGGGTTCGGACATGCTTCATATAAGGGTAGCCCCTATAGTTAATTACATCTTAAATGACCAAAGTCACCCAAGAAGACTCTCCATAAAAATCAGGAAATATTATTTTCAAGAAGTTTCAAAGGGTAGGACACTTTAATGAGATTGGATGTAGAGGTGTGAAAGGGGATTGGTTCAAATTTGGAACATTTTATTATAGAATCCAAAGGAGGAAGAACTAGAGGATGTCATGGATCCAGAGGAGAACCTTGTTGACTTCCCAAGCTATCCTAATGTTTGGCTTGAATTTTGAGGAGACATACTTAAATGTTTCATCCTGCCAATTTTATTAATTAGCGCTTACATTCGTGTGAAACAATCACACAAATAGCCTGGAAGATGTAAGGATTTAGGTCGTGATAGACGAAAATCTCAAAATCCTAAGATGAGTTAGGGCTTATATTGTGTAACAGGGTTATACAAAGGCCTAAAGATAAGGTGAGGATTTACGTTGTGTAAGCAAGCAACCTCAAAGTCCTATGGCTTTGTTGTTTAAGTCTAAGGAAAAAA
The DNA here is from genome assembly GCA_002079205.1 of Phalaenopsis hybrid cultivar. NCBI lineage: Eukaryota > Viridiplantae > Streptophyta > Magnoliopsida > Asparagales > Orchidaceae > Phalaenopsis > Phalaenopsis hybrid cultivar. The sequence goes on along the minus strand of JXCR01113709.1, from coordinate 23,681 downwards.
GATTGGTTTTGTTGGGGAAGATAGGTTTTGCTATTGAAGATGGTCGTGTTGCCCACCATGCTAGCTCTAAGCTCCCTGTTGCGATGAGTTTGAGTTTTCTAGTGTGTCAAGTTATAATGTCAAATCAGGTGGCCTTATGGTTGAAGCTCTTTAAATTTTATGGGGGCATATTAAAGTTGAATAGAGTGACACCGGTTAGGATCCTACGGTTCCCTCATTCCGACACCACTATTTTATATTGGATTCACTTAGTGCAAATGAACTTACTAAACTCAACTTAATGAGTTCCATAATTTCATTTAGACCGTAAGAAGCCTCGTTAGCAACCGTAGGTTACCTCCTCCGAGGGATTCCTGATCATCCAATAGAGACATCTTAATTTAGTTGAAGTAGTAGTTTTGTGTGATGTTTGTGATTAAATTTTGAGTTGTTTTATATTTTGAATGTTGTGGTGGTGAATTTAGCTTAGTTGATTTTAATTTTAGTTTTGGTTTTGGTTATGTGACTATCCTGATGGTTTTAGTTTTCATGCAGGGTGGCAAGTTGTTTAGCATGCAAATTTGCAGGTATAAAAGTACAGTATGAAAGTACAAGAAAGACAACAATGAAAACTGTAAAAGCGTACCTGACGAGTCTTCTCGTTCCACCACCTGAAACTTCAAATGCATGTTAAGGCAGTTTATATGAAACATGGAAGTAAAATTTTGACGACCTATCTAACCCTAGGTCACATCTTGGTGGGTCCCTATTAATTTAATTAAGGATGATATTTGTCAAGCAAAACATATTAAGCTTAGTAGCTCTCCGAGGTATCCAACAGGTTAAGAGGAAGAAGCAGGTCCATGCTTCCCTCTTATCTCCTAGTGAAAAGCTTCGATCTCATTTAAACTTATTATGTCCTTAATAATTTCATCCTATAAACACCCTAATGCTCAATGAACATTGATGTATCAATTATCCCTAAGAGTAAGGTAATTATCATTTGTAATTTAATTTTGAAGATTATGTGGGTGAAGACTTTTAAAGAGGCAAGTTAGTGTTATTTGAACACTTAGCCAAATTTTGGTCCTAATTGGGCCTGTAGTGTTTGAAAGATGTGTTAATTTTAAATGATGTTTACTTTCTAGTATGCAAATATTCTATTAATGGCTTGCACCAATCTTCGTTGATGTCTGCAACTCTATTTATTGTTTTTTCTTTTCCAAGCTTGTGTAGAGTTTTGAAGTCGATCTGAGACAAGACTCGTCTCCCTTGCACTATGACTTCAATGGAATCCTTCGGGGGACACGCCATTTCCTTAGTGAGTTTTGCTAAAGCGTCGGTATGGGTATTATCTACCCTAGGAATCAGGTAGAAAGTTACTTCGGGGATCCGCTTCAAGAGCTTCATCGTGTACCGATGGTATTCTGCTAATCTTGGTTTCAAAATTTTGTATTATCCAGCGACCTGCTGAATGACGAGTTGGGAGTCGGCATAAATGACAATGTTTATTATATCAATTGAGATTATCATTTCCAATCCGGTGATTAAAGCTTCATATTCTGCTTCATTGTTGGTGCACGGCTCTGTCAGGTGGTATGAGAAGCTCAAAATACCCTTGTCTGGTGTGATAAAGATCAAACCAATTCCTGTTTTGTCTGGTATAACTGTGCCTAATCCTTTGTCTTTTCTGGCTGATGAAGCACCATCGAAGTACATTTCCTAGCGTTGTGCACTGGTTAAGTCCATTTGTAGTATTTTCTCGTCTGGTATCTCATCGTTGAGAGAGGACCCAGCTGGCAGTGGGCATGCAGCGAGAAAGTCTACTAGTATCTGTTCCTTGATAGCACGAAGGGGAACAAAATTTATATCAAATTACAATAAGATCATTGACCATCTTGCTAGACTTCCGGAGAGTGTTGGTCGAATCATCAAATATTGCAATGGATTAACTTTCGAGATTAGGGTGATCTTATGAGAAAGCATGTAATGTCTAAGCTTTTGGGCGGCAAAAATTAATGCTAAATAATGCTTCTCATTAGGTGGATACCTTATCTCCTTCGGTATTAAGCAATGACTCAAGTAGTTGAGCACATTCTCTTTACCCTCATCATTGACTTGGGCTAAGAGGGCTCCAAGAGAGTCATCTAAAACCGCGGTGTAAAGTATCAACGGTTTCCCTGGGATAGGGGTTGCCAACACAAGAAATGTCATTAAGTATTGTTTAACGTCCTCAAAGGCCCGCTGACATTTTTCTTCCCAAATAAATTTAGCGTCCTTTTTAATTATTGTCGAGAAAGGCTAACACCTACCTGAGAGATTAGAAATAAAGCGTATTAGATATGCCAACTTCTCCTGGAAGGAATGTAGTTGTTTCAAGATTTTAGCGGGAGGCATTTCCAAGATAGCTTTAATCTTCTCTCGGTCGATCTTAATTCCCCAATGAAGAACAACGAATCCCAGAAATTTCTCGGAGGTAACGTCAAAGGCGCACTTTAAGGGATTTATTTTAAGGTCATATCATCGTAACTGTTCAAACACGAACCTTAAATCATACAAATGGTCTATTTTTTGTTTACTTTTGATGCACTAAATCATCTACGTAGCATTCTACTTGATTGTGAATGAGGTCATCAAAAATCTTCGTCATTGCACGCTGATATGTTGCTCCAACGTTCTTTAGGCCGAACGACATCATTGTGTAGCAGAAAATTCCAATTGGTGTTCTAAAAGCTATAAGTGTTGCATCTTCTGGAGCCATCTTGATTTGGTTGTACCCTGATGATCCATCCATGAAGGAGAAAATCTCGTGCGTCGAGGCAATGTCCACCATCATTTCTGTCATTGGCAGTGCAAATTCGTCTTTTGGACATGCCTTGTTCAAATCTCTGAAGTCGACACAAACACGGATCTGTCCATTTTTATTCTTAACAGGTACGATGTTGGCTAACCACGTGGGGTATTGCTCCTCTTTTAAAAAGTTGGCATCTATTAATTTCTTCACATCGGCGATAACTTGTTGTTCTATTTCGAGGCGCTTTCTCATGGGAGCTTGTTTTACTGGGGTTACATTCTTGTCCACCCCGAGTTTATGAACTACAACCTCTGCTGACAGTCCCGACATTTCATCATAGCTCCATACGAAGCATTCTTTAAATTTTGTTAATAGTTTGATCAATTCTACAGATTATCCAACAATAAGTAGAGAACTTATAATTGTAGGTTAAGGTCATTCGTCAGTCTTGAGGTTAATCTCTGTCAATTCATCAACAGTGGATTTAATTTCTTCCTCAAACTTCGTCAGTTCCGAGGTTAATCTCTTTCAATTCATTGATAGTAGATTTAATTTCCTCCTCAAATTTTGGGGGAGCATCTTCTATTGGTTGATCAGTAGAGTCATCCTCTATATCGAGGCAATCCTCTTCTGATTCACCAGCAACAACCATGCAAAATTTAGAATCATCGACTGGTCCGACTGTACCAAATCTGAGACCCTATTTTGAGTTTGGAGTTTGACTTTTACCATTCCATAATTTCTCAAAAGGTTAAAATTTATCTTTTGGCATTTTTTTGGTCCCTGTTGAATTAACATTTAAACACAAGGCGAGAAGTAACCAAAAGGNAGAAGTAACCAAAAGGCAATTCTATTAATGCATTAGAATCATCATCCAGATTTACATGTTTTTCAAGCTCAGTAGAGGTAGAAGCACGGTAAAATTTGATCAGCTTGGAACCAACACTACAGACTTCCTTGACCTCTAAACTCTCGACCTTTTGAGGGAGAATCAGAGTGAGGGTCATAGCATTCACATAGTGGTTTATTCGATCATACATTGTTTCATAATCATTCTTCGCTGTATCTTCTAGAGCTATCTCGTACTGAGGTCTTTTTCATCTTGTCATCATTATTTCATCTTCAAAACTGTCTTCATCACCAATGTTGATAGTTGGCCTAGTCCGTTCAATAATTAAATTGATCCTTCCTCGTCCACGTCCCGAGCCTCGACCTCGGGTGCGCGAACTAGAAGGCCTTTCACCATCTCTTTGTAAAGGAGTGGTGGAAGATTGCTGAAGCGAAGTTGAATGGCCTCCTTTTTGTGATTGTTCTGAATCTTTATCTTTGTTTATGAGAATCTCGTGCGAGAAGACAGTCTTCTTTGAATATTCCTCTGAATCTTCATTTCTATTTGTCAAAATCTCGCGCGAGAAGACAGTCTTCTTTGGAGGCCGTAGTAGGCAGCATCTTCATGGATACCAACTTCATGTACTGAAAATGGTTGTAGGTCTCCCTTGATGCAATTTTCTTGACCATCTTTCTTAGTAGGCAGCATCTTCATGGATACCAACTTCATGCACTGAAAATGGTTGTAGGTCTCCTTTGATGCAACTTTTTTTACCATCTTTGCGATATTTGATGCACTGGTGTAGGGATGATGAACCATATTGTGCTCATGAATCCATGATCGACCCAGTAGAGCGTTAAAAGAGGTCTCGGCTTCGATGATATGAAATTTAGCAATTGTTACGAATTTTCCAACCTTCATAAGTAGTGTAATTGATCTGAGGGCTCTTTCTCCCTTTTGACCTCTTAACATCATTTTATCGGTTATTGATCCAAGGGCTCTTTCTCCCTTTTGGTTGAATCCTCTTAACATCATCTTATCGGCAATAAGATCTTGAGCTTCAATATCCAAATAGGCCAATGTCCGTAGGCTCATCAAGTTAAGAGATGCTTCAGGATCTACTAAAACTCTGGATAACACAAATCTGCCAATGTTGACGGAGATGTAGAGTGGACGGCAAGTCTTCATCTGTGAAGATTACCCCAGGCTGTTCTTTCAATGAGCAAACTTCATCCGAGGATGTGCTGGCCAACTGAGCTAAGTAAATTTCTAGGTCAAGCAAAGCCGTAACCAGAGACTTTCTCATCTCCTTTGACAAAATCATAGCGTCGTAGATGCTTAGTCAAGCCGGCAACTTCCTATGATGAGCTAGCACGTTGTAGTCTACCTTGTATGATCCTCCAACTTTGTCTTGATTATGTGGTTCTTCCACTGGTGGAGGTGGGGGTATCTCTTCTCGAATCATTATCTGTTTTCCTTTGTTTGTTGGAGCTGTTCTTGGTGGTAACACTTTTCCACTCCTTAAGTTAACTTTTGTGATTTATTCTTCTTGAGATATTAGTGTTGAATCTTCCAGTGTCTTTTCCTCTTCATAGGAAAAATCTAAGTTGATGGCAAGCGGTGTACCATGATGCTCGAGAATTGGCTCTTTGTTATCGGTGTTGTCGTAAGCAGTATTATTGATGTCTTCTTTGGATTTGACAACAAGTTCATCAGACTTGAGCACGATTTGAGGATCGCTTTGGGGATTGAGATCGAAGCTAGATCGGTTATAACCAGTTATGTTATCACCAGAAACAGTTAGTACAATTTGAGGATCATTTTGGGGATCGTGATCGCAACTAGCTTGGTTATAATCAGTCACATTATTACCAGAAATAGTCAAAAAAGAAATCACAATCATTATATTCATAAGACCCCGGAGGGACAAAAAGATAATCATACAAAGTCAGGAGTTTGAAGATTTTCTTCCCCAAATCCGAGACATCCAATCTAGTAGAGGCAGCCCCTATCCTAACCCCCGTGCTATCAATTTTTGCAGTGACGCTTTTCTTCTTCTTGTTCTTTGTTCTTGACGATAACAGATCTCCTGGCGAAATCTTCATCTCAGGCTTGGTATGTCGCGAACTCTGAATGGAGGCTTGTTTTGATGCAGACTGCATCTTGTTTAGTATTTTCTTGGATGATCTACTCCAAACTTCATTCCATTCTTCTTCGGTATTCGTTGAAGCTTGTTTTGATGAATTCTGATTTGATTAAGGACCCTCTTGAGTTCATCCCAAGTTGTACTCCATCCATCTGTTCCGACATACGGATCAATTGGGGAGATTGGTTCAGCTGAAATCATGTTTATGGAACCTTTTTTAGGTTCTCGCAAATACTCCTTCGGGATTGTTATGTTCTCTTCCTTGAGTTTCTTCTCAAGCCAGTTTTTAAAGATGAAGCATTTTTCTATAGTCTGCCCAAGCAATCGATGGTATGGGGAATAATTTGGCTCATTCTTCGTATCCACCTCTTCGGGCTTCTTTGGATCTGGTAGTCTGAATTCTGGCTTCTTCATCAGACTCCTGAATATTTTAGGTACAGCTTCATCTTTAAAGTAATACACAACTTTCTGTCGCTCCAACAGGGATATTCTTTTATCCCTTGTTTGAGGTGCTCCTTCTTGAGGCGGTCGCTGGTTGGGTTGATTATTTTGCTTATGAGAGGACTGGCGATGTTCTTCTGCATATATCTTTATCGACTGCTTTCCTTTGTCGACGGTCACCACTAATCCTGATTTCTTTTCGAATACCTTGGCCACCTTAGCCTTTTCATGTGGCTCCATGTGCTTTATCTCCTCTTGAAGACTGCTGGCTTTACTAAGTAGCTTCTCGAAGGATTGAATGGTGAGTCCCTTAACCATGAAAGCTACTGGCCCATGAATCTCTTGAGTAGAATTTCAATTGCATGATGTTCCTGTAGCTGAGGTTCATATTTCATGCTAGGTTTCTCCACCTCAAAATATAATCTACCAAAGTTTCGCTATACTTTTTCTTTTTCATCATGAGCTCTCCAATAGACACATGGTGTTGTGCCCCGGCAAATCTTTTCATAAACAGTTGTTCCAATTCAGAAAATGATTTAACTGACCCGTTGGGCAAGTCAGCGTACCAGTCGAAAGGAATTCCTTACACGCTGCTGACGAACTGCTAGCATAGTAGAGCTTCATTATTTCTCGTATTGCCACAACTGGCTCGAAAATGCATTATATGCTATCTTGCATTTTCAGTCCCATCAAATATTTTTAAGTTTGGGGCCACAAAACACTTGGGGAAAGGCACAGCGTCAAACTCCTCCGGGTATGGTCTACCCTTCAAAATTGATGCACTGCCCTTGGATTGAGCTAAGGCGTCCCACACTTGTTCAACCATTTGCTTGAACTCCTTTTCTGGCATGGCGCTTGATGGAGAATCTTTCTTCAATTGCTCATCTTTGTTGGCTGAGGTAGCCTCTCTTCTTTTATCCATAATGTGTATAATTTCTGGTTGATTAATCTTTGGAGAAGCTAATTGCGGTGCTTGCCATTGCCCCTGAATGGTGGCCATGGCGGTCATAGCTGCAGTCATCTCTTCTATTCTTTTCTCCAGTAGACTAATCTGCTCATCCCTTAGGAGGATAACCCTACGCAGCTCATCTACGGCATTCTCTTCGGTGTGAGGTTGAGCCTCACGGGCAAATGTGGTGGCTCTGGTTTCGATCACATGGACATCCATGAAATCTTCCTCAAGGTAGTCATTGTAATCAAAATCTTCATTGTCACTATCGATAGAAACACCGTGTTCTCTAGCTAACTCGAAAATTTTGATCTTGAGTTTCTCAACTTTTTCCTGAATTATCAATTCCTTGATTGCTTTAAGACCTGGAGGACACAGATGGACATCCTCTACTTATTCCTCCATCTCACTGGCTATTGTTGCGACGATGTCAGATATCTCATATCCTGGTTTCATTTCCTGTCCTGCAGGCTCACTGGATTGTATCGGTGCAGCGACCTTGGGTACCCATACCTTTTTCTTTTTTGATGATGATGTCTCAAGATGGAGTGTCTTAGTAGAAACATCGGTATATCGAAGAAAAGTATGCTCCTCATGGTGTAGACCGGCTATAGTGCCAGGTAAGCGTCGCGTCTTTGCCTTTGGGATTGTAGAAGAATCTTCATAACGGGTGATGGGTAAGATCTTCAGACCCAGTTTTGACTTAGTCGGTCGACGGCCTACGGTCCTGGTGGTAGTATAATTAGTAGTGATCACTGTGGTATCAATTTTGTTACCCAAACGGAACAAAATTGGGATGCGGGCAGGTGGCACTCCAGCTGTCTTGTGGGACTGTCTGGTGGACTTGATGCCCTTCAAAATTTCCCTCTTCATGCGAGGAGAAATTGCATTTCCCACTCATTTAAGTAACTCACTAACTGAACATTCTTCTTTAATAGCAAGCCTTCTGAAAACTGTACTAACTCGAGTGATAGGAGTGAACTTCTTTCTCTCCTCACTGTGTCCATGAAGTGACAGTACTGCAGCAGCGATCCTTCGGATACTCTCATATCCCTTGTTATCTGTTAGAGCATAGAATCTACTTCCTCGCAAGAGTGGATAAATTTTCGGTAACACTTCTTCAACTTGATGAGGCTCCTCCTCAACGGGTGTCTTCTTAGGAGCCTGGGCTTTGACGGCCCTCCGAACCTTTTTGTTACGGTTCCTCCTTTGAGTTCGGGTCAGCGGTACAGTCCTCAAACTTGATCCGATTTCAAACACAGGTGGTGGGATAGTTAATCCCTCAGTTGGATCCTCAATAATCATCACTTCTTTCACCTTAGCAGCAGCGGGGCTAGCAGGTTTGACGGGTGCCGCGACAGTAGTAGCTTTAGTCTTCTTGCAGGCAGGGAAGTCTTGAAGGCAGTTCAGATTGAATTCTGCAGATGGCTCCTGCATTTCTAGAGTAGCGATATTCATTACCACGAACGGGGCTTTCCCGAGGATGACCTCGAGGTCTTCAAATCCAGCTCCAATTTGATGGTAGGAGCGACATTACGGGCGTTACGGTCCGTTGTCAGCTTGCAGGAAAAGGTCAGCGTTGGGTAAGCCATTGCAGCGGGCTTAAAAACAGAAAGTCTTCAGGGTTAGCTTTGTGGCCAAAAGCCTCGTAATTTTTTAGTGCAAGCACTGAAAGTAGAGGTTGATCTGTAGACTAGGCGGGTCTTAATTTATGGGTATTTTAAAATCTTTGTTTAAGAAAAAAGTGTTAAATTAAATTAACATAAGAAAATTTCAAAGTGCGCGCAACACAACACGATTTGGTTTAATTTGCGGAATAGCAAATCAAATCCGTAAGGGAGATGTCATGTATTTTAGGACCCATTGCGGGGGCCATTTAGTGGCAGAAAAATGCCCAGGTGGAACTAGTCAACCGACACACCTATTGGGGGTCTAACCCTACAGGAAAAATTTGAGGAGTCCTTAATGGCCTTCCGAACCCCTCTGTTCAAAGCTGGTTGAACAGCTAGTCCTGAAGTCCAAGGAGTTAGCTGTACTTTCCCAAGATAGAAATGGGAAAAGTATGCCAACAAAAGAAGGGCAATTTGGTCCAAGAGGGACATGGACATATTACCGATGTGTGAAAATAATATTTCGATTTGAATAGAGAGAAAAGCTTGTCCCTAGCGGAGTCGCCAGAAGCTGCCGGCGCTATTTTGTGCTGAGGAGTTTGCCCGTAAGAAACTGTCAGTCATCGGAATTGAAATCCCGTCGCCCGCTTTGGAAGGATGTTTCAATTTACGTATATATTTAGTTTTAGAAAAATATGAAATCAGACTGACCCCATATTTTTCATAGTTTAGGTGAAAGAGCGCTGTACCTCAAATCCCTATCTATCCCGAAGGATAAACACAAGACTTGAGGATGAGACTCGATCAAATAAACTAAGGAATATATAACATCCGTTTGGTCTGCGAAACTTTTATATTTGCCGACAAGTTCCTTTATTTAATATAAAAAATTAAATAGGGTTTATGTTAAGCTGGGTTCAGACATGCTCCTATAGTTAATTACATCTTAAATGACCAAAGTCACCTAAGAAGATTCTCGATAAAAATCAGCAAATATTATTTTCAAGGAGTTTCAAAGGGTAGGTCTCTTCAATGAGATCGGACGTAGAGGTGTTAAAGGGGATTGGTTCAAATTTGAAACATTTTATTATAGAATCCAAAGGAGGAAGAACTAGGGGATGTCATGGATCCAGAGGAGAACCTTGGTGACTTCCCAAGCTATCCTAATGTTTGGCTTCAATTTTGAGGAGAAATACTTAAATATTTTATCCTGCCAATTTTATTAGTTAGGGCTTACATTCATGTGAAACGATCACACAAATAGCCTGGAAGATGTGAGGATTTAGTTCGTGACAGAAGACAACCTCAGAATCCTAAGACGAGTTACGGCTTAAATTGTATAGCAGGGTTATACAAAGGCCTAAAGATAAGGTGAGGATTTATGTTGCGTAACCAAGCAACCTCGAAGTCCTATGCCTTTGTTGTTTAAGTCTAAGGAATAAAGATTGGTTTTGCTGGGGAAGACATGATTTGCTGTGGAGGATGGTCGTTCTGCCCACCATGCTAGCTCCAAGCTCCCTGCTGCGACGAGTTTGAGTTTTCTAGTGTGTCAAGTTATAGTGTAAAATTTGGTGGCCTTATGGTTGAAGTTCTTTAAATTTTATGGGGGCATATTAAAGTTGATTAGAGTGACTCCGGTTAGGACCCTACGGTTCCCTCGTTCCGACACCACTATTTTCTATTGGATTCACCTAGTCCAAATGAACTTACTAAACTCAACTTAATGAGTTCCATAATTTCATTCAGACCGTAGGAAGCCTCGTTAGCAACCGTAGGTTACCTCCTCTTAGGGATTCCTGATCATCCGATAGAGACATCTTAATTTAGTTGAAGTTGTAGTTTTGTGTGATGTTTGTGATTAAATTTTGAGTTATTTTATATTTTGAATGTTGTGGCGGTGAATTTTATCTTGGTTAATTTTAATTTTAGTTTTGGTTTTGGTTATGTGGCTATCCTGATAGTTTTAATTTTCATGCAAGGTGGCATCTTTGTTTAGCATGCAAATTTGCAGGTGTAAAAGTACAGTATGAAAGTACAAGAAAGACAATGTTGAAAACTGTAAAAGCATACCTGACGAGTCTTCTCGTTCCACCACTGAAAATTAAAATGCATGTTAATGCATTTATGGAGAGCAAGAAAAGTAAAGTTTTGGTAGTTTTCCTAACCCTATGTCATATCTTGATGGATCCCTATTTGATCAATTAAGGATGACTTTATCAAGCAAGATATATTAAGTTTAGTAGATCTCCGAGATATCCAACAGATCTTGAGAAAGAAGTAGGTCCATGCTACTTTCTTGCTGCCTGGTGGAAAATCCTGAGTTCTTTTAAATTTATTATATCGCTTAATAATTCATCCTAATTATCCCTAAGAATAGGTATCAACTTGTGATTCAATTTAAGAATTATGTGGGTGAAGACCCTTAAAGAGGCAAGTTAGTGTTGTTGGAACACTTAGCCAAGTTCTAAATCTAATTGAGCTTGTAGTTTTTGAAAGTTGTTTTAATTTAAAATGATATTTACTTTTCTAATCCTTATTTAAATGAAACTTGATTTAGCCTAAGTCACTACTAAGCTATATTTACTTTTCTAATCCTCATTTAAATGAAACTTGATTTAGCCTAAATCACTACTAAGCCCTTAAGACCTAGGTGAGTGTCTTAATTAGTTTTAAAAAGGTTATGCTTAAGGTGATCATGATTCATGATTTGAATTTTATTTGAACATCAAAATAGGGGTATTAAATTGATTAATTATTGACTTCAAAATTCATACCCCTAAGTCCTAGATTCATTTTATTTTAATAAACTTCCAAATTTTAATAATTTAGAAATTTATTAACTTATCTTTTCCATTTAAGAAGGTGAGATTGGTTTCTACAAATTAACCTCTTATGTTTCAAATATCAAATAAATTGATTAGATCAGAGGTTACCCATTTCCCTCCTTAAATTAAGCCTAAATGTTAATTAAGGCTAATTTTCCAAAATTTCACATTTGCCCCTAAGGCTCTATCACTTCATAATTTGTCAAATTAAATTCAAATGACTTTGAAATTTTTATCCTACCTCATTCATGGGTTAATTAAGACATCAGAGTAGAAAATGTGATTTTTCAAAATTTCATTTAATTTATGTAATTATTTTCATGCAAAAATATGATTTTTCAAAGAAAATTCTTAACTTGACCAAGGTAAATTCTAATCCCTTGAAATCTTTACTAGAGGTATACCTAGGCAAGAGAAGTCTTTGGACTAAATTTCATGGATTTTTGAATTTTATGTAAATTTTAAGAATTATTTTAATTTATGGGGTATTTATTAAATATAAAATATTTTAAATGGAGAAAATTGAGTTCTGTATTATTGAAAAGTCTCCCTAGGGTCAGAAAACTTAGAGGAGAAGATTTTATACTTATCTAAATTTTATTTGATTTATTGGAATTATTTTAGTGGAAATCCATTTTTTAGCTTTTAAAAAATTATTTTAAGCTTTAAATTCAATATTTTTATTTAGAAAATCAGAAAAAATGTTTTAATTGTTCGTAAATGATTAGGAAGCAATTTAGAAAATTTCCATGAGTTTTATTATTTTTGTGATTTTTAGGAATTTTTAATTATTTAAATATTTAAAGTTGGTTAAAAATCAAGTTTTTATTTTGAATATTATTTTATTTTTAAAAAATGGCCCTGATCACAGAGAACTCAAAAAACTAAGTTTCATAATTTTTTGAGTTGTATTTTGATTTTTAAAAATCATTTAAATGCCAAAAGTGATGTTTATCTTTAAAAATCAATTTAAGTTATCAAATGTACTCAAATTTTTATGGTGAGTTCTCTGGATCATAAACCATTGGGAAGATAAAAAATTAAGTCATTTAAATGTTTATGTTTTTTAAAGTTAATTATCTTAATGACTTAGGGTTTGTGAAAATTAGTTATATTTTAAATGACTTAACCCATAAAATTATTTCCAAAAGCTTTTCTAGTCGTAGTGGACCTTCCAAAATTTCTTGGAATTTTCTAATTAACATGCTAATTTCTATGATTATTTTAAGAAAATAATGCGCAAAAACTTGAAAAATATGGATCTCTGTATAGGAACATTCTTTGACTTTAGAAAAATTAGAGGATATTTCCTTTGATAGAGGCTACAGCATGCCTAAATTTCAAGCTAAGGTGATGTGTCAGTATGCATGGAGAATCAAATGATTCAAAACAGTGTTTAGTTAATTAAAAATAAAATATACATCAAATGGACTTGAAATTTATTCCACATTGTTCTCCTCTGTTCACTGAGAAAGTGGATATTTTTATTTTATTTTTTTGATTTTTCTACACAAAGTTATGAATTTTCTAAGTTAGGGGTATTTAAATAAATAAGAAAAAGCCCTATTTATCTATTTAAACCGTGCATGCCAGCTCAACCTACGACGGCTCCGAAGCTCCACGCGGCACGCTTCCATTTGACGTCGCGATCCACCTCAGCGATGACTTGGCCCGCTGTTTATGTTCCAAAGAGCTGTCTGGCTTGATCTCCTCCATCCATTTGATACACACTCGATCAAACGGCTCCCCGTCATCGTCCACGATAGAATGATCCCGTGACCGTCCACATTAAAACCCTTAGATCTCAGCCTAGACATAACCAAATCACTTCGGGTTTGATCCTATGGACTCGTCTAAGTGAGACAAACTCATCCATACGACAATCATGCAATTAAATTACGTCTAATTAAATGGAGAATCAAAAAGGCTCGGGAGGAGGTGAGGTTTTATACCTTTTCTCTGAGAAGTGTAGCTTCAATCAGAGGGTCTTAGCATGCTCGTTGGGGTCCAAGGTGACTAGGGATTGAGTCCTTTGTCTAGGTGTAAGGCCTAGGTATGAATTTGATCACTGCCGAATTTGGGTGTTGGTCTAAAGCTATGGTAGAGGCTTTGTGGAAGGAGGATTTTATGGGGCTTTGGCTTCTTTCTTGGTTGTGAAGGTGTGGGTAGAGTTAATATTAGTTATGTGGACTGTGAAGGTGTATTGGATTATGTTCTGGTTTCCGGTAAGGTTTTAAGCTCAAAATTGAGCTCCGGCAATGGGAATTGGTGGAAGAAAATAATTGGAAAGCACTGAAGGAATCTTAGGGAAGCTCTATGGGAAGTTTAAAGAGGCCCTTCTAAGAGAATTTCAACACACTTCCCATGGCCGTGGAGCTGAGTTTTTATAAAAATGGCCATGGGGTGGCTCTCAAGGCATAAGTTTGGGTGCATTATGGTGCTTTGGTGGAGGGCAGAGGAGCTCCATCAATTAGATTGGCTGAACTGGCCTCTAGGCTTGATTTGGGTGAGGTACCATGGGGTGGCTCTTGGTTTTGAGCTTATCTGGCCACTAGGCTGACCGGCCAGCCAGGGGGAGGTGGCTAGGAGCTCAGGGAACCCAGGGGAATATGTCACAGCAACATAGAGCAATAATACCTAATTTTGGTAAGGATATCTTAAGCACATGAATTTTTGTAAATAATATCCCTTGATTTGGGGGACCATTGGTCCATGGCTTGATTTAGGTGGTTTCATGGTGTTTAGACTGGTGACTAAGTCCAACTAATGGTTGTGGTGGAGTTAATTTGGTGACTTTATGGCGGATAGGTCACATTTAGTGCATGGGTCCAAGTCGGTGCAAATTATCAAAACTTGGGTTTGGGCTAGGTTATCCATGTCAATTGGCCCAAATAAATGTTGCATTTGGTGTATATGAAGGTTTGGGCTAGGTTAGCCATGTCAGTTGGCTTAATTGATTGTTGCATTTGGTGTAGATGATCACAAGGAACAACTTTGGTGAAGAATGGAAATGGTTTTGAGCCCAATTGAAAGGTCAATTTGAAAAAAGGAACAACTTTGGTGAAGAATGGAAGTGGTTTTGAGCTCAATTGAAGGGTCAATTTGAGGTAATTTTGAGTTTTAGTCAATTTGGTCATGTTGGGCTAGGCTTAGGTCTAGCTTGGGTTAGCCTTGGACTAAGTCAAAATTTATTGTTGTAAATGGTGAAAAGGGACCCTATGAACAGTTTTCAACATGAATTGGGTGCCAATTTGGGGGTTAAGGCAATCAATTGGATGAAATTTCGGGACTTAGTCAATTTGGGGCTAAATTTGGGAATTTTAGATTTAGGCCAAAATCAAATGGATTTGAGGCTTCACCAAGGCCAATTGAAGGTCAATTTTGATGTATGGGGATGTTATGAAGATTTTGAATTATTAATTGGGGACAATTGACTAAGCTATGGGTTCAATTTGGTGAGATTAGGTCATATGGTCAAAATTGGTGTTTTGACCTAAATCGAAATTGGGCTCAAATCGTGGGCCAATTAAGCTAGGATTTGGTTTAACTTGGTCATATCAAAAGTGAATTTGAGATTAGAATTGGAATTAGGGTCAATTGAGATCAGATTGATGGACATTTGGGTTGAATTTGGGAAAATTTGATTAAAGATGGTCAAATTGGCCAAATTGGGCATGTGGTAGTTAAGAAAAATGAAATTGGAAATATTTTGTATTTTTGGAGATTTTCTGGGGATTTTTGGAATTTTTAGAATTTTGTTCTATGGAGGGGTATTTTGGTAATTTGGAGGTGTTTAGGGCCAAAAAGCCAAGATGAGTATTTTAGTAGAGTTGGAGTACCAACCACCATCAATAAGCCATGGACCAATGGGAACCCCATTTTGGGTCCTCTATGTAGTGGTCTTAGTTAAACCATAACCCTAGGGCTGGTAGATTTAGGGGATCATCCACATGAGTATCCCAAAAAGATCAAGGGACCTAGGCTAGAAATTTAAGTTTAGGGTTGTAAGTGAATGTGAGTGTAGATGAGTGTAGTGAGAGCCCTAGCTCCAGACCAACACCCAGGGTTAACCCTAAGGTCAAGCAGTTCTAAGGGTGACTCTTCTTGAGTTTCCCTTATAGTGACCCCACCTACTAAGTGCTAGAAGTTAGGACCAATATGTGGAACTTCAAGTTGTGTAAAGAAGAGGGTAGAATTTCTACTGGTGAGGGTTCCATATATAGTTTTCTAAGAATAGTCAATAGGAAAGTCCTATGGCTAGACCTTGGGCTACTAAAGAGGAAGAACTAAACCTCAACCAAAAGTGAGGTCAACAACTATGAAAAACTAAATGTAGCCACCAGGAAAGATCATTTTTCTTTAAAATTTCTAGAGCAAAGGTTGGATAGATTGGCTGGGGAAAAATGTTACTGCATTCTAGATAGATATACCGGGTATCATCAAATTTTGATTGCTCTTGAGGATCAAGAAAAAACAATATTTACAAGCCCTTATGGAAAATTTGCTTTTCATATAATGTCTTTTGGACTACGTAACGCACCTGCGACATTTCAAAAATGTATGATGTCAATTTTTTGTAATTTAATTGAACGTGGAATGGAAGTATTTATGGATGACTTTTCTATATTTAGAACTTTATTTGAATTATGCTTAAATAATTTAGACAAAATTCTGGAACTATGTGAAAAAATCAACTAAGTGCTAAATTAGGAAAAATGTCAATTTATGGTTGCAGGAGGAATTGTACTTGGGCATAAAATTTCTGAAAAATGGCAAAGAAGTAGAGCCAGCAAAAATTCAAGTTTTTGCAAAATTACCACCTCCTGCTACGGTTTGAGGGGTAAGAAGTTTTTTAGGACATGTTGGTTTCTACAGCCGTTATATAAGAAAGTTTTCAAAAATTACTAAGCCATTATGTCAAATTTTAGAAAAAGATACAAAATCTAAATTTAATGAGGAATGCATAAAAGCATTTGAATTACTGAAAGAAAAATTTAACACTGGTCCTATAATAGTTTCACTTGATTGGGAGAAACCATTTGAAATAATGTGTGATGCTAGTGGTCATGTTATTGGAGTTGTTTTAGGGCAAAAGTGTAACAAAGTTTTTAAAGTAATATATTATACTAGTAACACTCTAAATGATGCTCAAATTAATTACACCATAATTGAAAGAGAGTTATTAGCTATTGTTTATGCCTTTGATAAGTTTCGACCTTAATTGGAGCTAAATGTATAGTGCATACAGATCATTCTACTATCAAATATTGATAATAAACGGAGATTATTTAGATGGATACTTCTGCTACAAGAGTTCAATTTTGTGGTAGTAAATAGAAAGGGAACTGATAATTAAGTAGTTGATCATTTTTCTAGACTAGAACAAAAAATATTAATTGATTTTGTAAATGAAATTTTAGAAACTTTCCCTGATGAACAATTGTATAGTATTGATATAAATATTATACTGTGGTATGTTGATATAGTAAATTATATTGTGAGTAATATTCTACCACCAGATGTAATAAACCAACAATTAAAGAAATTTATTCATGTTGCAAGATTCTCTTTTTGGGATGACCCATATTTATATAAACTATTTAAAGATTTGATCATTAGAAGATGTGTGCCTTACGAAGAAACTGAATAAATAATTGAACAATGTCATGATTCTGAATTTGAAGAACATTTTGGAACTAGTAAAACTGCACATAAAATTTTGCAAGCTGGATTTTGTTGGTCTACTCTTTTTAGAGATGTTAATCAATATATTAAACATGTGATCAATGTTAGCAAGTAAGAAATTTTTCTAGAAGAAATGAAACGCCTCTGAATTGCACATTGGAAGTTGTAATTTTTGTTGTGTGGGGATTAGATTTTATGGGACCATTTATGCCTTCATTTAGAAATTTATATATATTGTTCGCTGTTGATTATATATCCAAATTGATTGAAGTTATTGCTGTACCTAAATGTGATGCTCGAAGTGTTTCAAATGTTTTAAATAAAAATATTTTTATAAGATATGGAATGTCGAGAGTGATTATTACGGATAGAGAACCTCATTTTAGGAATAAGAGGATCGAGAAATTGATTAGAAAATTCAATATTATGCATAGATTCTCTACCGTTTATCATCCCCAAACTAGCAGTCTAACAGAGATATGAAATCGTGAAATAAAGTGACTTTTAGAAAAAGTGTAAATCCTGATAAATTGAATTAGTCTGCTAGGTTAGATACTGCATTATCGATATAGAGAGCTGCCTATAAGACTCCTATTAGAATGTCCCCATATAGACTTATTTTTGGTAAAACATGTCACTTACCAGTAGAGTTGGAACATAAAGCATTTTGGGCTATTAAGGAATTCAATTTTAATCTAAGGGATGTTGGGGAGAAAAGATTATTGCAACTCAATGAACTTGAGGTTAGAAATGAAGCATATGATAATGCAAAAATCTATAAAGAGAAAATGAAAATATGGCATGATCAGAGTATTATAAAATGAAATTTGAAGCTGGACAAGAAATTATTTTATATAATATTATATTGAGATTATTTCCAGGAAAATTAAAATCTAGATAGTTAGGACCATTCAATGTGATCAATTTCTATCATTATGGAACTGTTGTTATTAATGATCATAAAATTGGAATAATATTTAAAGTTAATGAGCATCGATTGAAATATTATTATGAAGGGTATATGCTACAATTTAAGGAAATCTTGATGTTGGGTCATCTTGAATATACATTGGTGCGTCANTCTTATATATCATAAATTATGATAAATATTGGTATTGGACAAAAAATTGGGAATGAATTGAACCAAAGATGAAACTGACGCAATTTTGGCTTTGGCGCTGACAATGCCAGCGGGTGCGTCAACAGCGCCTAGTGCGGTTTTGGCAGTTCGGGGAGTTTTTAGCGGACTTTGGCGGGATTTTGCTTCAAAATAAATGCCTTACGGTCTTTTTAAAGGCCAGAAAACCATTTTAAATGACCAGATACTTCCAAATTTTGAAATCCATGCCTTCCAATTCCAGAAACACTTCAAGATATGAGATTTTCAATAGAAGAAAGTTCATCAGTTTTGATGCACAAAAATTATGTGATTAAGTCATCTCGAAGAAGAGACTCATCAAGTAAAGAGGCTATTTCAATCATGGATTGAGTATTCCAAGTTCACAAATTGATAAAATGATAGTACTAAAATATTGGGAAGTTCTATGCTACACTACCATTGCAATGGTTGTTTCAGTAGTGAAAGAATTACTAATCTTCATGGAATTAACCAAGTAGTCATCTTCATTTGAGGTAAGGGCATAACATTTACTCCATCAAGAATTAACAATATGTTTATGAAATAATGCGTGCAAATCTATCATTATGCGAACTTTATTCCAATGAAGGATTTCATGTATGATGTATACCGATTTCTGACGGATGAAAGTGATAATTGGAAAATCAGAGATGAGGGGTATGTTAGTTTCTCAGCTTCACTGCTAAATCAAATATCTAAACAATGACATTTCTTCATCTCTGTGAAACTACTCCATATAATGAGAATTAGTAAAGTTACAAAGGAAAGTGCAATTTTAAACTATTGCACGCAAATGGGGAAGCCCACTAAAGTGGGATCAATTATTCTTAAATCTATTATAGGTATTATAATGAATGGGCCTATAAATGGATTGGGTCATCCTTCTGCAATCTTCTTACTTTGCAGTTAATCTTAAGCACCACATTAAAGTTGGGAGAAAGTGTTATTACCCTGGGAGCCCATGGATCCTATTGATGCAAACTATATTGGGAAAGGAAATGAAGCCTTGGACGTTATCTTGGATCCATCATCACATGCTTCGACACCCTTATTGCCCTGTCCTGTTGGAAGTTCCATGTTTTGGAGAAGAAAATAAAGAAGATAGGAAGAGAACTTCAGAATATCATAAATGCAATAGGAGATCTTACTTACCTTTATTATCACTTAGATTGGAGGATGAAGGAACACTTCGATCATACTGGACAGATTGAATCAGGTTTGGTCCAGATGTTCAAGAAGAATGAATGGATCGATGAAAATTTGATTGATCAATTCCATTCTGACCATTCTACAATTTATGCATACATTACCAATCTATGGGAGATAATAGAGGAGGAGACTATAATGAAGATAAAGAGGAGTAATTGAAGAAGTTTGGCTTTCCATTATTTAAAATTAATTATGTATTCAATGTAATTGTGTTGGATTTGCTTTGCTTTGAAACTCCTATCACTTTATGTGTATGTATAGTTTAGTTTTCAACGTTCTAGTGTTATGGCATGATTTCGACGTTGAATTATAATGTGATTTGCTTTATGTATGTGTTAGTGTGATTAAAAATCTATGTTTGTACAAATTTAGAATTTCATATATAAAAGTTGGTTCTGTGTTGTTTGTAAAAATACTTGTTTGTTGATTATTTAAGAGCTGTTTTTGAATTGAAATTTATTTTATTACTATTGTTTGTTTTTAGTACTTTGTTGTATTTATTTTTTAGTTAACTCTTTCTCAGCATATATATATATACATATATATATATATATATATATATATATATATATATATATATATTATGTNATATATATATATATATATATTATGTGTTGTTTAATGTTTTAGTATTGTAGCCTTTCATATTTGTACCTAAAATATTTCAAAGTTAAGTTTCAAAAACAAAACCTTCAACAGGTAAGTCTTTTATTTATGTATTAACTGTTTTCTTTCACCCTGCAGTTTTTCATGCTTAATCTTCTAAAAAATTAAGTTTGGGGGGAAGAAAAATTCCTTTTTAAAGAAAAAAACTTAATTTTATTTGTTCTCAACTAGCTATATTTTAAAAAATTTTAATTTAACATGACATGTGGTAGTAGAGCCCAACTTTAGATAACTATATATGCGTTTCTAAATATATAGTAATCTTAAGTAAAAATTTTCAATGATAAAGGTTAATTTTGGAGATTATGGTATTTGGTATGAGAGAATAAGACTATTTTTCCATTTTAAGTAAAGGAATTTGTTTTTTTAAGTATTTAGAATCTTAGAGTTTCATGTAAAAAGAAAAGATAGAAACTTTATAAAAAATCATCAAAGCTAAAATGAATTTATAAAGTGAAGGAATGTGAAAAGTTTTTTTACTTTAAGAAGAGGATAGTGAAGTTCAAAACCATTAAATGCTATCCAGATATAATAGTCCTTACATGGAAATTAAGAAAAAGAAGAAAAGAAAAAAGCAAAAGAAAAAAAAAGAGAAAGAAAAGAAAAGAGAAATATGTGAGGATAAGCTTGAGGAGATGCCTAATCAAAAATTGGCTTCACTTGAATGACCTTAGGGAGGAAGGCTTAACTACATTCTGTAAACTTGTATTTAAGTATTAGCATATTTACTTACAAAGTTTTCATGAAGTTCTTTTTCATATGGATGTTCTAAGTGGCTTTAATATAACAATTTGCAATTTTTCTTGAAAAGAATAGAAAATCAGAAATCTTAGACTTGGTGCTAGATATTCTTATGCCTTTAGTATTAACTTGAGTTATTTTAATTATTTCTTAAGTTATGCTATGATATTTTGTAGAACAAAATAGGGAAATCTATAAGCTAAACTCTTTACTAGAAGTCATATTTTTTTGCAGTAAACGAGTTACTTGAGGACAAGTAATATTTAAGTTTAGGGGATTTTGATGCACCAAAAATATATTCATTTTTAGACCTATAATTTATACTCATTTTTCGTGATATTGCTCTTTAAAGGAAGGTATTTTTCATGTTTTATTGTAGGTTGATGATTTTTAGCACTTGAAGCAAAAAGGAAGAAAAAAAGGATGGAATTTGAAGTCAAAATCACATTTTGGAGAGAAACACTCAGCACCAACTATGCCAGCATGGACGTCGACGACGACATCATGAAAGAAGGAGTCCGCAATAGCAGGGGTGCCAATAACGCTAAACTGGACACCGACGGTGCCATTTGATAGAGAGCACCAATATAATTTTGGGTGCCATCAATATAAATGTCGGACACCGATGGCACTGAAGTCGGTGCAGGGTGAAATTCTAGAAGATTCGACAAATTTGGATGTTTTTGAAGATTAATATGATACACCTCTTAGAAAACAGACATTATGCTCTATTTAGAGCTGAAATTGATCAGAAAAAGAGTCGTCTAGTGTGTCATTGAGTTTTCTTTAGTGTTACATTGTGTGTGTTTTGTAGTGTGGTGAGCCTAAGTATGATTTCTCCTAACAATTGTTGGAGAGGGAGAGAAGCGAGAGATTTTTTCTTCCCTACATCTTTAAAGAGATTATTAAGAGTCTTGTAAAGAGAGAAAGAGTCCAATAGGAGCTACAAAAAATTTTCTTTGAGGAAGAGTTAAAGATAAGTGGTATTTGTTTATTATTATTGTATAAGCTTTCTTTTACTTATGAAGTTCGTATTTTGTTGTATCTTTCTCACGAGGTCTGAGTAGTTTTATTTGTCTTTCTCACTACTCTGATATATAATGAAAGGAAGAGATAATTTAGATGTGTTAATTTTAAAGTATAAAATAAATTGTGATGACTTTTTCACTCCGTTCTTAATTTACTTTTTCATTTGGTCAATTGATATGTTAACATCTATTGTGGAACATACTATCTGGGAAATGGAGTATGAGTTTCAAAACAAAGTGAAAATCACATTCGATTCCATGAAGGAGTGTTTCGTTCATGGAATTGAGTTCAAATAAATACGGAAATATATATATTACTGGGCGAAGAATGGGAGATTCTAGAGTGAAAGACTAAAATCCCCAATTTGGTCTTAGTGTTTAAGAACTAAAGCAAGAGTTAGCCTTTAGGGGAAGGGAAGTGGGAGCTCTGAAGCGAGAGCCAGTATCCTCCCAGCCTAAATACGGATTTAGAGACTAAACCTAAGATTAGCCAATGATTCTCTATAGCACTTGATTGAGATTAGAGAATTAAAATTGGTCCTATTTGGCACAAGACATAGTAAAACCTTTTATCTCTCTCATTTAACCAAAAACTCATTGCAGTGGGAAAGATGGTTTCTCTTATTGGATAACTTCATCACAAAAATATAGTTTGGTAGTTATTTCTTAGCTTTGCTTTATAGTTTCTCAAGTAATTGGTAATTTAGTTCTAATAGCACCCTAAACATTTGAAATTAGTGTAGTAGATTTTCTTTTTATTTGTGAACTTCCTGATTTAAATTTTCAATATGAATTTACACCTTTCTCGTGGAATCGACATTTAGGGCTAAAACATAAAGTCTTGTATTACTTGATAACAATAGTATACTTACGTAGAATCCCAACATAAATTGCTTCAATATCTTAATCATAAATAACGAATCAAATTTTTGACATCGCTGCAAAGCCAATTCAACTTTATTAATTTTACACATCTATAATTTAGGGATCAGAAACCAACTGGACCATGTATGCTCTTCAGAAAAATCTTAACTGCATGCTGCACTTGCAACTGCAACCCACATCTGATGTGGGGCGATTTAGTGTGACAATTTTGCAAATATTTTTCAAAATTACAAAATGACATACGGCGGATATATAATAAATAAGCAAAATCATTTCAACAAAAATACTCTTTATGGAAATAATTTATCATTCAAAACTCCTTTTAAATTGCCAAACCCTTTTAATATCAGCGCAAGTATATGTATCGTTCAAGTAATAAACAGCTCTAATGTAGTCCTGGATATTGATCCCACAGGGAAGTTAGAAAATCCTAAATTAAATTATGAATATTATTTTATAATAATAACAAAAGTAAAGTAAAGTGAGAAGTTTGAAAATTAACTACTCAAGTGAATGTTAATTAAAATGCAGATGTAAGACTACAGAAGTTAAACTAAACTAAATACTAAACTTTCAAAAGTAAACTTACGAAAGTTGAACAAAGTTTTTGTTGTGAAGGAAAGTTTAAATTTATGAAAGCATCATTCTCCTTTACAATGAGTATATGGATTGTGAAGAAATTGAAAACATTTAAACATATATATATATATATATATATATATATATATATATCTCTCTCTTATACACATATATATG
>JXCR01113707.1:57460-93096 GCA_002079205.1 Phalaenopsis hybrid cultivar | reverse complement strand
AGTTAAAAAATTTATTGGGTTTGGGATTTGACTTTATAAAGTCTGCCTGATTGGGCCTAGAAGTCCTTTTTTTGTTATTTTTGTGTGTATGATTCTTTGAAAATTCATGCTATTATCGTGGAGTTATTTTTTTTGTGTTTCATAGTGTTCATCAGCAAATTAGATGATGATTAATTTTTGTTTAATATATTGGATCGAGCTTAATTAAAATTAGGATGAAGGGATCAAAGGTACCTCTAAACTAACTTGAACAAAAGAAATAAAGGTCTATGGTCGTTGAGAATTCAGTGGAGAATTTAGTGTTTCTTGGACCTTATTCAGGGTTTTTTTTGTGAGTTCGTTTGAATTAAAGTTTACTGTTTTGAAAAGATAGCCTAGAACTTATTTAGTAGCCAAAATTTAAGATTTCTTGGTGGGATGGGATTTTCGTAGGTCTAGGTGTAGTGGATTGACAACTCTGAGGTTCTTGGTTGAGGAGGAAGCGAAAGCTACTCTGAGAGCGTGAGTTTTAATGTTCTATTTTTTTCTCTATATTGAAAATGAACCATAAAGTAACAGCCTTTATATGGATTATGGGGAAAGATAAACTAACGATTTAATAAGAGTCTTTCTTGTTAACAAAGATATATTTATATTTAAGGATTAATTGCTCCAAGATCTAATGATTCATGATAAATTATCTTGACTATTTTTTGTTTTAAAAGTCTAAACTCTGAATTTGGTTACTAGTGCTTTGTATGTGGTTACTAAATTAATGGATCTGGTTATGATTATTTTTAATGTGAGTTTTGAAATAATGAAGTTGATTACTCAAAATACGAATCCAACCAATGTCTGCTGATTCAAAATTTCGAGTAACTTGGTCAATTGTTTTAATACTCACATTTAGAATCTGAGTTATTAGATTCATTATTTTGGTAAACATGTCCAAAACATTAAATAGCTGTATTATTTTTTAAGTTAAATGAACAAAAAAATAATGAGGTAAAACATAGGGTCTTAGCTTAGTTCCTCTATCTTCTAATATATTAAGACATTATCATGCAAAATAATAGACCTGNAACAGGAATATTAGCAATGTAATTAAGTTGATACAGATAGTTGGGGGGCTAATGATGATGGTGATATTGGCTAAGAATTCAATTTCGAATTTCGAGCCAGTTTGGGGCGGCTTATAAGTGCGGGCGGCGTTTTGAAAACGCCGCTGTCCTGTTTGGTTCGCACTTATGCACAGCTTATAGAAAACTGCGTTTTGAAATTTGTAAAAGAAGCGGCCCGTGGGAGGACCCCCACGGTCCGTGTTTTCAATTGGATTATTTACTCTCATGGCCCTCGTCGTCATTTCTCCTTCGCATTTCACTCTCAAAGAGCGGAATCGTTGCCGTTTCCCGAGTTCGCTTCGGCGTTCGTGGAGGCTTCAGTCGCCGAGTTTGCTTCGGCGTTCTGGGTCGCGAGTTCGTCGCCATGGATCTCCTGGACTGCCTCGACGCCTCCTGGTGCTCCGTATCCTTCTACATCGAGGACTCCAACTGCAAGCTCCTCTCCCTTCCATCCGCAATAGTCGATCGCAGCCGTCCATACGCAAGTTGGGACCGCCTAGCAGAGCAGAAGACAATGGCCGGAGCAGTGGAAGTGGACAGGGCTTTGGCCGCAGGAGGAGAGGGAAAGGCTTTCTGCGCTCAGGAAGTGAAGGGACCGAGCTATGCATTGCCGCTCTAAGCCATGAAAGGGTCTCACGAGGCTTTGATCTACGTCACCTGCGTCTATAACGGTGAAATAACTCGTAATCTCCATCCTCTTTGTACCTCTGCTCAGTTGTTATGTTTGCTGGTTTGGATAACATTCAAAATTAGTTTTTTTCCCCAAGTCGTGGTATTATTTGATTTGACCTATGCAATGGAGATTGGATTCAACGTTATAGCTCCGATCAGAATGAAAGAAAGAAAAGGAGTAGGGTTCTTGGATTTGAATCACGGGCTATTGCGGTGATCTTTACTGTGAAGTTTTTTTTTACTCATTTTAAGATTTACATGCATGCTTCACAATTCGTACGTATCTACACTTTGATATTTATTTTTATACCAATTTAACTATGCAAGAAAATGTGCATTTTATTTTTAAAATTTAGTTATAGTGGGATTTTTGATGGGATATTTATTGAGAGGTTTGATGGAGAAGTATAGATAGAATAAGAAGGATCTACAAATGATTTTTATTTATTTAGAAAAATATTATGATATGATTTCGAGAGAAGTCATTTGCAGAGTTCTAGAGAAAAAAATTTGAAAAGGAAATGTAAAGGACACCTAAATGAGTCCTTGATGCAGCCGAAGTTAATTGTTGTGCAAACCTTGATTATTACAACATGCGTCTTAATGATATTGGAGCAAGCCTCATTGTAGTGTAGGTCTTTATATAACAGTCAAACTTGCTACAATGCAATCTTATTGTGGTGTGAGCAAACATTAGACAAAAATGCTTTGATGTAGAGATGAATGTGGCATAAGTAAATGTGACAACTTAAGACTTGATGTTACAAGTATTAGAATAATGAATATGGCGAAGGTCTTTTTTTTGAGTATGTTGGGGTTTTTTTTTTATACTTAACGCACTAACCAAACAGCTAAACTGCTTACTCAGAACAGGGGCAGAATATTCAATTTTTCAGAATCAGTTGTTTTCCATAAGCGCCAACCAAATAGCTAGACAGTTTATCTGGATCAGCTGCTTATCAGCAGATTATCAGGATAAACTGCTTATCAGCAGAAGCTGGATAAGTTGCAGCTGCCCCAAACAGACCCTTCATCTTAGTAGCTTTTCTTTTGTCGAGCAATGCATATAAATTTTCTTACCATTTAGTCCGTATAAAACCAACCCAAAACGGAGCAAAAAAAAANAGGCTGGATGTTGATGGTGGCGAGATTGAAGATGAGTCTGAGCATGATGCTCTCAAGTTTGATTGCTATGATGGGTAATACCAATAAATCATGCCCCTCACGTATGACAAATTGTGGCTGCACAATGCCTTTTTCCTATAGAGGAGCTTACATTGAAGCATTGATACCGAAGTTAGCCTAAACAATACTAGGAAAACAAATATTATTGCTGAATTCAAATAGAAAATTACAATTGACTCACGGAAAACTAAAATTACAACAATTGACAACACAAACCCAAGCTTTGGTTAGATCTGCAATTCCAGCCCTCCGTATTACTTCCGTTGTCGTTCCATCCATCCTAGCACCCTCCACCACCTCCTCCCAGCCTTCTGCCTCATTGTCGCAGCCTTGCCTAGTTGAATACCGTTGTTCAGCCATCCCAAAACCTTCCTCCAGCCTTTCCAGCAGTCCTACATCGCCGCCACAGTCCAGCAATTTCATCACCTTGATGTGCTGCCACTGCCCAGCCATCCTATATCACCGCCACAGCTCACCACATTCCCCTTTTGCTGCCGCCCCACTCTCCCACACTCTAAACACCCTTTGCTACCTCTTAGGAGTCCCAAATCTTTGTTGTTCACCACCACACCCCCAGTGGTAGCGGAGAGGGAATGATGTCGATTGCGACGGGGGATGCGTGGGACTCCCAAACAGCAAGATGCGGTTGTCTGGGTCGGCAACAACAATGATATAGGGAGTTGAAATTGAAAAACTAAAGTGAAAACAAAATATAAGCGTTGTTCGCGGGCATCTGTAACAATGCAGGGCGATCGGAAGCGACATAAGGCGTATGCAGAAGGGGATGCATAAATTAATCACTATCTTGAGAGCGAGATACAACCATAGTACTACTCATACTCTTGTATACAACCCTCAAAAGATGGAGACGCCGCAATTGTCTCGAATTGAAAATATGACAAAAATTATAATCCAAATCCTAATACAACACATATGGGAAATGACTTAAAAGGGAAGAAAAGAATGGAGAAAAATTGCTAAAAATTAGAAAGAAATTGAATGATTGATGTTTGGTTCAGCTCCGCGCCTCTCGCGCGACCCTTAAGCTGCATCAGGTTCAACAACAGGAGACATCGGCGTTAGTCTCCTGGTACCTCATCCATCGAAGCGTTTGCCTGCTCGAAGTATGGAGTCAAATCAGGAACATTAAATGTAGTAGAACTGTTGCAATTTCCTGGTAAATCAATACTGTAAGCATTGTGATTCCAAAACACGTTCTGATATAATAAGTATCGACCCTCTTTTGGCACAAACAAAACTTGAACTGCAAGTGGATGAGTATCCTCTTGAGCCAAACTTAGTTCCATTAAAATTGTAATTGGCTTCTTCCACTTCTTGTACTCGTCTGAGCGTATCTGATAAAGAAGTCTGTAAGGAGGATTTAACTATGAGATGAAATCTATTGCAGGCCTGGAACTCCTAATTGCAACCACTCAGGAGGATTCTTTTTTTTTTTGTTAGGAACTGGAATGTATTGTAGGATGTTCTTTCCTTCAAATATCTTAAGACAATTTTCAACGTTGTGGTTCATCCATATTGTCTGATCATCTGTTGGCGGGTTCATTGCTGAACTGATTTTAATACCAAATGACTCCATATAGCCTTCCAAATGTGACACAAATGCGTCTCATCTCTGACATGTACCTTCATCAGTTAGGGCATTTGAGGAAGTTGTCTATATATTTGGAAGTTTGAAATTCTCTTATCCAGAGATGCATTGTGTCTGGTAAAGGCTCCTCTTGGCCTTTTTAGACATTTACTATCAGTCTTGTTGATGCTCTTCTCAACGCCTACAAAAAAGGTAATTCTAACATACTCTATATAAATGCCCATTACTTCGAACTCACTATCTCTTAAAACAATCCTGACAATCTAGTTGGAGTCCGTCATGGGTTTTTCTTGAATCACTATTATTTTTTTATTCATCAGTTCGAGTTGAAACTCATTTATGATGCCTTCATCCTTTTCGATGTCATTTTCTATTTCTTTAGCTGCTCCCTAATATGTGGAATAAAACATTATTTTGGTTGCGTATTCTAAGTCAATATGCCCATACCCAAATTTCTGGGTTTTGAAAAACTTATGGTTAGAATGAATTTGGGAATACAAATTGGTTCCACTTATTCTCCACTCTAAACTAGTGTTCCTCAGGTGGGATTTGTTTGGATGTTCTTTTGGGTGTATTCTTCTATTGATCCTGAGGTTGAATTTTGCTTGTGAGATCTGACGGTCATCCAGGATGTTGCCTTTCCACTTTTGAAGATAGGTTTTGAATATCTTGTCTGTAATGAACTGGTAGGTACTGATATTGCATTTCTCATTTCATCTTAGGCCATATAGTAATTTCACTCTTCCCTTCTCATTATCGAAGAATCTTCAAGCTCTCCCACCAAAAAGATGCACTCTTCCTTAATTTGTATGCATTTAGTTTCACCATTTCGTTCGGTGGAACGTCTTGACACTCAGAAACATGTTCTAATATCTAGAGTCACTCGATGAACTCATCCAAATTCCTGTGGTCGTCTAAATATGACAAATTCATCTTTACTTCAAAATCTCTGTCATCCAATATTTCATGCCAACTCTTTCTGGTCAGTAGTTCTTCATCCCTAAAATCTAATGGTGTTTGGATGACCTTTGGATGGTCTTCTCTCGATTTCCCAGTGCATATTCTCACTAGAAATTTCTTAGACACCTCTTTGCAGATTTCTCATGAGCAACATCGTGGTATTTCCTTCTAATCAAGTCTCCGACAAGTGTCTCTTTGGTGGCGTAATTAGGGTGTAGGTGTAGGTGTAGGTGGAGGGATGGTTTGATTGGGAGGGAAGACAAATTTTTGTTTTTGGGAGTGTGGGCTGATTTTGGTA
Organism: Phalaenopsis hybrid cultivar; assembly: GCA_002079205.1. Taxonomy (NCBI): domain Eukaryota; kingdom Viridiplantae; phylum Streptophyta; class Magnoliopsida; order Asparagales; family Orchidaceae; genus Phalaenopsis; species Phalaenopsis hybrid cultivar. Next base: position 87,272 of record JXCR01113707.1, on the reverse strand, counting down.
TCATTAGGATAGGACCAACGTTAAACTCATTCTGATACTAGTGATACCTGAGTTAACCCAAACAATAATAGAAAAAAAATATTATTGTTGAATTCAAATAGAAATTTACAACTGACTCATGGAAAATTGAAATCGCAACAATTGATAACACAAACCCAATATTATTTCAGATTGAGATAGTAGATTCACATCCAAACTGGGGAGGAAAGTTCAAGTGGTTTTAGGTACTCAATTGACATTCAATACAACTTTCCATCCCCAAACAGACAATCGTCAGATAGAACGATCCAAATATTGAAAGACATGCTTTAATTTTGTGCTCTTGATTTTGGTGGAAACTGGAAAATGCATATGCTTCTTATAGAATTTGCCTACAATAACAGTTTCTAGGTCAATATTGGTATGACTCCTTATGATGCCCGTAATTATGGTGTAGGTGTAGGTAAGGGTGGAGGGATGGTTTGAGTGGGAGGGAAGACAAATTTTTTTTTTTGGGGAGTGTGGGCTGATTTTGGTATCATTAGGATATGACCAACGTTAAACTCATTCTGATACTAATGATACCTGAGTTAACCCAAACAATAATAGAAAAAAAAATTATTGTTGAATTCAAATAGAAATTTACAACTGACTCATGGGAAATTGAAATCGCAACAATTGATAACACAAACCCAATATTATTTCAGATTGAGATAGTAAATTCACATCCAAACTGGGGAGGAAAGTTCAAGTGGTTTTAGGTATATTCAATACAACTTTTCATCCCCAAACAAACAATCGTCAGATAGAACGATCCAAATATTGAAAGACATGCTTTAATTTTGTGCTCTTGATTTTGGTGGAAACTGGAAAATGCACATACTTCTAATAGAATTTGCCTACAATAACAGTTTCTAGGTCAATATTAGTTTGACTCCTTATGATGCCCGTAATGGAAGAAAATGCAAGACACCTCTTTGTTGGGCAAAAATAGGTGAAATGAAATTAATTAATGTTGATTTAGTTGATGAAACAACTAACATGATCTGATTGGTTCTTTACAAGATTGAAAGCAATCTAAGATAGTTAGATAAAGTATTATAACGTTAAACACCAATTAGTGAAATTTAAAGTTGGATAATTTGTTTTTCTAAAGGTCAGTTCGATGAAAGGTGTTAAGTGGTTTAAAAAGTCTGGAAAGTTGGGCCCACGATATGTTGGTATTTGAAATTGTGAAAAAGATTGGGAAAGTGGCTGATAGGCTTGCCTATCAGCACATAATGTATTTCATATCTCCTTACTGTGGAAATATATTGTTAATGAGACTATTAAGCTTTTTACATACCACATAGACGTTCAACCTGATCTGACATTTATAAAAGAACCAGAAAGAATCATAGATTATGACGTGAAGCAACTCAAGAGAAGAGAGTTTCTTTTTGTTCATGTATCATGGAAGAATGAGACTAAAAAAGTTGCTTCTTGGGAGAAAGAATCAGAAATGAAAGAAATATATCCACAACTTTTCAATTAAGGTATGAAATATATCCTTGTTCTTTAAATTTCAAGGATGATTTTTTTTAAGGATGAGAGATTATAATAATAACCAATTAAAAATTTTATTAACTTAAAAAATGAACTGAATTTACCTATTACGACACCTTGAAGCGGGTATTGTTTGGGTATCACTTCCACCACCTACAGGATGTATAAGAGGGCTTATTTTCTTATTTCCTCCTATTCGAAACCACAAGATCAACGAGCAAGAGATAGCGCCAGAGACAAAGGGAAAGAAATCAAGAGAAGAAGAAAGAAAGCAAGAAGAAGAGAAAAGAAGAAAGCGAAGAAGAACAAGAGAGGAGTGGGAAATTTGAAAACCACGAGAGCAAGGTACTTTCCACGTTTGAGAGACACATTGTTCCTCCATTTCCACACCGACCTAGTGCAAAAAGCTGGAGCAACATGCAGAAAGGGTTTTCTCGTGAAGGGAAATGCTCGATCGAGCAACCACGCTCGTTGCAAAGCTTGAGCTACTCGAATAGGGCTTCCTCATGCGTCATGATCGTCTGCGAACGAAGAAAAAGAGGAAAGAAGGGAATACTAAGCATTTTTCTCTGTCGTGCGGCTCCCAGAGAACTTGCTCAAGCATATCCAGGGTATGGAAGCAAGAGACGACTCATGTGAGCTTTTCTCATGGGCATGAGATGCTCGACGGTGAGCGAAAGGAGGGATTCATTGGGCTTAAAGGGTCATACGATCGAGCTCTACATAATTCATAGAAATTGGGTAAGGCAGTGAGCTTTAGAAAGAATTTCGAGCTTAGGCAAGTAAGGTGAAAGTTAATTTATCAAATATAATTCCAAATAAATTCAGTTAATTTCAGAAAATCTTACAAATTGAAAATGACTTAATATCCCTAAAATTTATGTATGAAGTTTGGCGAGCGAGATAAAGCAAAAGAAGAAGATGAATTTCGCGTATAAAGTCAAAATTTTGTATTTAATTATTGTTATTTTTATTAATTTGTATTAAATTATAAAATAAAATTAAAAGTATTATTAATCTTCTTAGAATATAATTAATTGAATTATAAATTGTTATTATATTAATGAAATTGGTTAAGATTAAGAATAAATTAGAAAGCATTTATATAAATTAATAATAACTATTGATTTAATTAGATAAAAAGACAAATGAAATTGTCTAAATAATTAGGTTAGAATTCTTGTGAAAGAGGGAAAAAATTGATAGAATTAATTAAATCTGATGTGTTATTAGAAGCTAATTAAACCTTATTTGTTATTATAAGTACGCAAAAGAGATTAAGTTGATTTGAGGAAAAGAATAATTGACTGCATCGTAGAGGTGAGTAAATATGTTTTTATTTTATAATATTCCTGTTTATTTACACTTCTTACTATTTTCCAGCATTTCATTTAAAATGCAAAAGTTCATATTTTTGTTTTAAATGTTAATTGCGAAAAAAGGTATGATATATGCATCTATTTTGGGAGTCACATTTGAATGATTCTCGGAAGGGATTACAATTATCTGTACAGATAAATGGAAATTAAAATAAAAATTGTTGGTAACCTTTTATGGTGGTTTGAAAAGTGTTAAACACACACACACACACACACACACACACACACACACACATATATATATATATATATATATATATATTTAAAGTATATGTTTAGACGACGACTTTCAATAATGAAAAGTGTAACATAAATAAATGAAAGTAAATAAAACTGTTTTCATTACTATTTTGTTATTACTTATCATAGTTTTTTAAATGTTTACTCCATTTTGACAAAATATTTTAAAAATAAGAATTATTGCAACTTAGAAATATCTGCCCATTGGGTAGTTTTAACTCAAATATTTAGTTGCTAATATTTACGGGAAAATTTATTTTAGGCTAAATGAACCTCAAAGCGTGCGTGTATAGGCGCCGAGGAGCGCAGACCAATAGATATTATATTAATTTTTTTTTGGTCAGTTATAAATATTTAAAAAAATTTGTATAAAATGGTTTTAAGTTTTAAATTTTCTAAATATAATGGCTTTTAGGTTTTAATTTTCGTTTTAATCATGAAATAAAACTATTAGATAGTTTTTTTCTGTCCGGCCGACAATTTTTACTTTGACAATTCTATGCTCTCGGGCTGGGTCGTGACATAAAGCTTGATTTGGTTGTAGTGGTGTCGATCGACGAAGATTTTGGGCCTCCTAAGAAATAATAGAGCGTGTTTAGAGGGTGGAATGGTAGGGCGACACCAAAAGAGGAATGTAGTGGGTTGTGTCGGCGATGTAGGACAACTAGACAACAGTAGCACAATAAGACAACAAAGTTGCAGAGCTGCGACAACATTGCGGGATTGCTGGAAAGGCTGGAGGAAGGTGTTGGTATGGTTGAACAATGGTAGACAGCAGAGCGAGGGGTTTTCAAGGCTGTGACAACGAGACAAAAGGCTGGAAGGAGATGGTGGAGGGTGTTGGGATGGATGGAACAGTGATGACAACAATAGAGAGGGTTGGAATCACAGAGGTAGTGGAGAGTGAATGACAACGATAACTGCGACGGATGCGGGGAACTGTCAGACAGCAAGAGGATGGCTGTCCTGGCCCGCGACAACTAGGGTTGGTGATTGTAATTGAAAAACTACAGAGAAAGCAATAAATATGCACAGTTTTGGGGAGTTTGCAGCAATGGAGGTCAGCTGGGGGCAACTTGGGGTGGATGCGAACAGGGATAGGGAAGATAATCACCACCTCGGGACCGAGATACAACCGTAGCACCACTTAAATTTTTGGAATGATAGAAACTACGATCTAAACCCTAATGCAACATATATATAGGAAAATACTAAAAATGAAAGAAAGGGAAAGATGAAACCAACTAAAAATTGGGATAAAATCGAACGATTATCGTTCGGTTCAACTCTGCGTCTCTTATGTGACCGAAGCTCCGCGTCAGGTCCAACAATGAGAGATTGTCGCGTCAAGCGTGAAGACCTCATTTGATCGTTGATGTAATTGTAGGAGATGCTGATAGACGAGCGTTGGACAATAAGTCTAAACTAGTAGGGGGGTTTGCTAGTAGGATCTTTGAAGTGAAGATTGATTAAATCAAGACAAGTGCAAAGAGCGAGCTGCCTGATGATTGGCGCAAATGATGAAGATAGTGAGGTTAAGGAAGTATGGGAACTTTGGTGAGGAAGCTAGAGGAGAGGTTGAGAGTCTACATCATGACGAAATTAGAAAGTAAGGAGGAGACAACCTTTCAAAGATTTTGCGGAGGGAAAGATTTTAGCTATTGCCATTATTGTTGATCATATCCTTGTTATGGGACTTTAACCCCTTGTAGGGAGATTCACCCATTGCGAAGAAAAGTTTGACATCTAACTTTTTATGTACTTGGCAACTGATGCAACCATCTCATCTCCTCAAAGAGCCACATCTCCATTTACAAGAGAAAGAGGGAAGAGAGTGGAGGGGATGTAAATATGACAATTGAGGAGATTGGGTAGTGGAATTTTGGGATGAGAAACATATTTACGAAGCGAAGTGGAAAAAAGAATGCCTTATTGACATATTTTATGGAAGGAGTACCATTTTTATGTTCTTTTGAAATGAAACTATAATAGTTACACTTATCACAACTATAGGGATATATTTTCTCTTTTTAAACCATATTTGAGTTATATGTCATCCTTAATTATTTTCTCAATAGTATTAAAAAATTTTCCTTTGAAAGCATATTTTTTTCTTAATAATCTTTTGTAACTATTTAGACGTTTCCATGAAGTCTTCTTATCAATGTACAATCTATTTCTAGACACTTTCAAACTTCCTGGACAATATCCTTAAAGGAATTAGCTATGTTACCTCATTTCATGACTGAATCAACTGAGTAATTTGAATTTTCTTATCCTAGAAATCTATATCGAAAAAGTAACAATATTTTGGCAATTCAAAATTTGCCGACTTATTCTAAGAAAATTTTTTTTTGATTTTTTTTAACTCTTATGTTACTGACCCATAAATATTACTCTATTTTGTGCTGACAAAAACTCTTTTAAAACCATTGAACTTTTCAAAAAAATTTTCTTTTTTTCTAATCAAAATAAAAGCCTATATATGATTTGGTGGCGCCATTTTTGTAAATGTTCCTTTTTCTTAAATTATGTATTCACTATTGCAGGTTCATATGTTAATATTAAATTTAGTATAACTTCTTTCATTGCACTTCTTTTTTTAATTATATAAACATCCTAAATCTCCTCATAAGTCATCCTATTAGAACCTTTATATCCAATTAAGTTACCTATTATAAATGTTCTTCCTTTTTCTGGTATAGGTTGTAAGAGTTCATCTATTTTATTTCTCGAAATGCTATATTTAATTTGTCTTGTAATCTACACTTGTCTATAATAACTTCCCTGATGGTAATCACCTTATCATTAATTCTTTTAACCTAATAATTTTATCTTTATGTTTTTTCTTACTATCCTTAACCCAGTGCATCTTGATTTTTTTCCTTTCTTTCAGTTTTTAATGAAAAATTAATATTTATTTTTCATTGAATCACTGCATCCATCATTTTTTTTTTCCTACTCGAAGGCGGCCTTAATTCTATGAGCTATATCTAATCTTAGTTATAGACTAAGCAGCAACTTTTAATCATAGTTATGCGTAGTTGCTATACATTTTTTTGTTTTTTGAAAATTTAATACATTATTTATGAACAATTACCCTGTCAATAACCTTTCATCTTAAGAAAGCTATTGTTTTGCCTCCTCCTCTTCCTATTTTTAGCCTGCACTGTAAATAAAATTGCGTTCTCGTAAGGAATAATATGCATTCCTCTAATCCTTATTTCTATAAAATTTTTCACACTTTTATTTAATGGCCCTAATTTAATGTGTTGAATCAAATCTTTGTTTTAGAATCAGTCAACCATTACTTTTCACTACTATTATTTAAGCTGTGGCACGCCATTTATTAGTGCCAGTCTTGCCAAACTATATGTATTTTTCACCACAATCGGGCCAATTTGTGATGTGGTATTTAAGGGTGATATCTTAGCAAACTTTGCCTACTTCTCAATGCCTCTTCTGAGGAATACTGTAACATTGATAAAATTTAAATTTGATTAATCTCATTAGTTTTGGCATATGTTTATGATTAGCTGACGATCCAATGCAATTTTTCAAAATTTTTCACCTGGGCTTGGGAATGAAAATGATAATCTTAATGCTATATTCTGGATATCAAATGTAATTTAGTAGATGGCTAATCCTATTGGATGCTTTAAGGATTTCTCATGTGGCTGGTTACCTTATGGACCCCAACGTTACTTTGGATTCGTAGTGTTCTCAAAGTGCATGAAAATAATGAAGTGATGATAGAACTATTTGCTTGTGGTAGGAAAATCTTAGGAATAGTAAAAATTTGAGAGCACTAGTTCCTCGAGTGCCTTCAATGGTGAAAATTGGTGAAGACAAGTTTGTTTTTTTTTAATCTGAGGCTAAAGCAGACAAAGGCCTAGGGATTTGGAGAGAGCTTCACTTTCAGTTTGGTAGTTTATACTGTTGTAGTCTTGCTGAGTATTGCGCTGTAGCCTTGGCTCATTCAATTGACAGCTCAGTCATGATGGAATGAATTTTCTGTTGCCTCCAGAGCTTCCTGGAAAACCTTTCAGTTCACATTGGCCAACTGTTTTTGTTTTTTAAGGAGAGATTATTTGTGATGTTTAGAGGATTTTCACGATTGGATTGTTAAAGATTTCAATAGAAAGGTGTTTGAGAGTTGAGATTGAGTTATAGTTTATAAAAGCAATTACTTGGTTACTTATTCTACACTTACCGGTGTTAACAGTATCATCACTTTGAAGTTTGAATTAGCTGACTGCGATTTCAACAACTGTAGAGCTATATCCTTCTCCCTTCAATAATGGTAACCTTTCTAGCCATTTCACTGGCAAACTGAACTTCATAAGGATTTTGTAATGGCAGTAGGGAAACAAAAGTATGGCAAGATAAATTCCCGTCGTGGTTGAGCTATAGCCGGAGCACCACTTGAACCCTTGAAGACGATCACCATCTCGGACAAGGGGCAGCCGAAGCACTACCTCGACATCAGATACAACCCTCAAAGGGAAAATATCAAGGCTAAAACCTGAATTCAAATATTAAAAAGCAAGACACCTAACTGTAAGTACATCATTCTCTATTTAAAATAAGGCTAGATAATACTTAAAATAAGAAAATGAATAAAATCAAATTTTAGATTTTAGTAAAGTCTTTTTAAAATAAGAAAGCATAATAAAATCAGATTTTAGATTTTAGGAAAGGTTTTTAAAATAAGAAAGAATGAAATTAGATCTCAGAATTTAGGAAAGAGGAATAAAAATATTCAGCAAATCAGATTTGGAAAGACTTATATTAGGAAGGTGCTAAGAGGGAAAGAGGGGAAGTGAAGAGGAGGGAAAGGGAGGAGAAGCAGCCCCCCTCCGTCCATGGTCCCCGCATCAATGTGTTTATGAATCTTCAATTAATTGTTTGATTTCAAGAACACCAACTTTTCAATTCAAATTAGTAGTGTTTGTTGTTATTCGATGACTTTGAATCTTTTCTTATTTGCTTCTGATTTATTCTCTTCAGGCCAATCTTGCTGATTCTTTCTTGGCTGATCTTGAAGAGTTATCTGACGATGAGGCTCCTGTACCTGTAAGCAGATAAATTTACCTCACATGGTTTTGCACCTATTTCTTATACGGGAATATACTTTTTTGGATTTCTAATTCTGCTCTTTGTGTGTAAGTCTTTCCTTTAATTTTGATATCATTAATGGTCATTTTATGTTCTCTTTTTTTTTTTTTTTGCTAGGATGAAGATGAAGCAGAAGTTGGTGACATGGAAGAAGATGGAAATGATGATATGGATGACCTGGAAGCTCTCAATTACGATGAACTTGATAGTGTTTCAAAATTGCAGAAAACTCAAAGATATAATGATATTATGCAAGTAAGATGGCAAATGATCTTTATATATAATGCCAGTCTTTCTTCGATTCTTTTCAAGTTAATATACTAAATTTTGGTGCAGTAAACTATATTTTGCTATACTTCTTTTTCCCCCACTTTAAAGTTGTCTTTTGTTGATCCATTTGGCTTGTTGGTATCAATCTTTCTTTCTTGTTTCATTTATTCATATCCAATTATTAGCTTTATACATTCTGCATCTGTGAAAATCAGTTCCTGCAAATTATTTTATTGGTGTTTGAAAAATATGGAATTGCTAATGCGATCTAAATCTCTCTATGCAGACAGTGTCTTTCAAAGTTTCAACGGCTTAAACTTGTCCCTTTTTATGGGGGCTACTTTTTCTTGCTTCGAATATAGTTCTCTATTTTGATTAGTAATCACAAAATTTATTTGGGCCACTACATGACTCGTCTTTTTCCAATCTTACTAAATTTTGATGAGCATTCTATACNTAACTCTGATCTGTAAGCTAATATATTTTAAAATCATTCATATTTTATTTAAACCATCCAACACTTCATGAAACTTATGATTGTTGAAAGGGGCAAGCCATTTACTGCATGCTTTTGCTGTTTGAAAGCAGTACTTTTTCGTGCATGTAAACAGGGGCAGTTTTCGACTAAACTGATCTTGTCCTGCAAATAAATGCTGTGTTAATCATGTCTATCATTTCCTTCTTGCTTTTTTTCTTCCTCTCTCCATTATGCCTCTTGCTGTTTTTCTTTGTAGCCTATGTAGATTTCCATTCTGCTTGAACATTTTGGAATTTTATATGGCATGTATTTTTCTATTCCTAGGTGATGGCTTGGGTGAGGGTTACGGCATGCTTGGTCAGGCAGGAAGTGGGAGGTTGCGTGTGTCAGTTGCCCAAAGTAAACTATCTACTAAAGCTGCTAAAAAGTATGTTAACTATATCATGTTTGTTGTTCTTTCAGAAACATTTATAATTTTTTTGGCTATAAAAAGGTGATATATGCTGTAAGTTTATTAGAAATAGAATAACACTTTTTAAGTCTATTTTTTTCTTGCAATAATACGGCCTGTTTTTTCTGGCATTGCATGTAAACCTTTGTTTTATTGATTTTTTTATTTGATTTTTTAAGGTTCAAGGAGAAAAGTTACGGAAGTAGTGGTGCTACTTCCGGATTGACTTCAAGTCTGGCATTCACACCTGTACAAGTGAGTATATTTTTCATCAGTTAATTTGCTGTTATTTTAAGTTACAACCTATACAAGCATTATTTTAATTGACTTCATGTGTATTCATATCTATCCAGTTGTATTCTGCACCAGTTAAATTGCTGTTATTTTGGTAAATTCATGTAAGCATTTGAGATGGCGAAGAATTTCAGACATATTTTGTGCTACTGCTAAGCACAATTATAAGGTGAAATTGAATTTGATGGCCAAAATCTTACTTTAAATTACCATGTGAATTCAAGATAGATTTCAGTATGCTGTATATATGATGAGGATCAAATCACTTTTCATTTATTCTTTATAAGATGTGATTATTGTGTATAAATATAAAATTTGTTAATTGTGAGGATAAGGGCTAAAATATTTTGGGATGATTCAATTAGGATAAGTGATCAAGTAAATTCTTGACTTTGGGCCTAATAGGTTCAAGTTTGAAACCACAATTGTAATAATTGTCTCATTCTTAGGATTTGTACGTTAAATCTTCACTTGTGAGATCAAAGGGATACCACTCAATCATGGGATTGGTGGTTCAACAAATAGTTATCTTTGGAGTCCAAATTTTTTCAAGTAATCAAGATTTGAATTTAAAACGGCATCGAATAAAATTTTGTTTAATTTTAGATGGTTTAAAATTTAGAACTTTGTTAAAATTTTATTTCCTAAACTAAGCAATGTGAATACGAGTAGGAATGAAATCTTCTCATTCCTCTATATATTTGATAGAAAACAATATATATATATATATAAGCCCAAGGGCTGTTATATTAAAGAGAAAGGTGCAAATAGGTTTGTATGGTGGACTTAAACACCCAACTCACACGGTACAACTCACACAAAAAAATGTAAAATATAGGTACATATAGAAATAAAAAAAAAATCCTAAAAAATCACTTGGGCGCTGAAAAAGTGTGGGTTATCCCAATCTAGTCTTGCTTCTGGCTCCAGTTCTCGGTAGGGATCCAGGTAGCAGATTGGTAATGTGTTGACCATTACCCGTAGTAACCAAAGTATCATCCATAAGACTTTTGAGCTCTAGTAGATCTCCATTCTTTTTTTTCCTCCTGGAAGTGTAAATCTGTCATTCCTCCTCTGAAGAATCAGCCTGATGGGGTAGAGCTGAAGCAGAATGAATAACAACAGTAGTACCTACAATAGGTTCTAGAATATGCGAAGTATGAGTTGCCTATACACCGGATACTTCTTGAAGAAGTGGAGCTGCGAAACTCTCTTGATTATCAGTCTGAACACTATCATTTATAGGTAATAGTTCAACAATATTGTTTTCTATGGAGTTTGTAGGTGCCAACACCGCATCACTCGCAGTAACAATAACAACAGTGTTATTGGGGTTCTTCAGATGCGACAAACACTCCTCCTCAAGTGAAACTAAAATGTCCACTGCAGTGGGGTTAGACCCATCTTTATTCACTTGAACCTTAGATTTCAATTATGATGAAGCTTGTGACATTTAGCAAGGATATGACAAAACATCTTACAATGGATACAAATTGGGGGTTTGTGTTCCATGAAGATTTGTTGCCAATAACTATTATGAGTTGTGCTCAACCAAATTTCAGTAACATCTTCAGTAACGTCAGGTAAAGAAATATCCATTTCTACAAGTATTATGGCCACCAATGGTCTGGTTATGTTAAAAGTAGGCAGATTTAGTTTCAAAGGATCCTCAAGGATGACCATAATAGAGTAGAGAACCTGATGGTGAAAAAATTCAGCTTGAGACTAGATAAACTGAACCATACCGGTACAGTGGGAGTTTCATGATTTGTCGAAATTAGGAGATCACTTGAGTAACTTCGTTGATTTGCCTTCGATATTAAGATATTTCTTGGAGAAAATTCTGGTGTAGTCTTCAGCCACTGTTATTGGATCAACACGTCTCCCATCCATGAGTCCCACTTTCCACTTGCTTACTAGCTTGAAATCATTAACACTCTTTTTGATAACATTCATAGGAGGGTGTTCCCACTGAAATTTTTCAATAAAAACAAACTTGAATTTTTCCGTCAGGGTAGAAATTTCTGATTCAGAGAAAAAAACTTTCTTTTCCACATTTCATACTTCTCTTCTTAAAAGACAATCATATGTACCCTCACTAATTTTCTTATAACTTGAGGGGAATAGCACCACGGACTCCACATGAGGGTTACCCATCACATGGGCAAAGGAGACTGTCTGGCTCAACCAAAGAAGTAAACGCCATTAGAGGCTGTCAGCACAGCAGAGCTGTTGGGCGCAGAAGCTGGAGCAGTGTCGAAACAGAGGAAAACCAAGCAGTCGGGCGCAGACGACGAAGCTGCGAGCGACAGAGGCGTGGAGCGATATCAAGCAGGAGCTGTATTGTTATCAAGGAAGACGACGACGCGAGCAGTGGAGCGATATCGCGACGCGAGTCGCAACAGGGAGCTGCGAATGTTGATGCCAACGTAGACGCAGACGCCAAACGACGGAGCAAGAGCCGATGATGCGAGGTCCTTTCTTTCCAGCGGTAGAATCAATTGCGACCGAAATTGCCATTGGAAGCTCTAGCGGAGCTCTTGACCGTAGCCGATATCGTGAGTTTCAATATATATATATATATATTGATCTAAGAAGGAAATAACAGAACTTAAGCAGTAAAACAGAACACTAGCTACAGATTATTAATCTAAAGCTTACTATGCTTTCCATGCCCAAACAGTTCCGGATTTCTTTCCATGGCGTGAATCTTTGGGATCCTGACTTTCTTGGGATTTTGATTTCCTTGGCGTGCGTTTATAGGTTTCTGATTTTCTTCTTTGACATGGATTTATGGGTTCCAACATGCTTGCCCAAACTGTAGATGTCTTCCATTCCCATCTTGGAGATGATTTCATCAAATACTATTCTTTAGTGAAAAACATTAGCCAATTGAATGTTTTGGGGTACGTAATATAGGCATATTATGCCTTCTTCTAAATTTTACTTGATGAAGTATATCAAGGAATCAGATGTGATCTCCTTGACTTTATTTGTATCTTTTTTTTCATTGCTTTTATAATTTTTTCAAATCATGCTCTAGATGATTGTTTTAGGTCACATAAGACATTTTTTAGTCTACAAATTATCCTAACCGCACCATTCACTTTAATTTTAGATAAACAACAACAACAAACTCTTAATCCCACTACGTGGGTCAGTTACATGAATCCTTTTCTCCATTACGTCCTATTTAGCGTCTATTTTTTATACAATAAGCCCAAGTCTTCCTAGCTCTATCTTTGCCTTTCTTTACTAAGTCGAATCCAAAACATATACTCTCCTAATCGGATCATCAGATGGTCGACGCTTAATGTGACCAAACCATCTAAGTTGATTTTCTCTAATTTTGTCTGTCACAGTGTTGACCTCATTTTGAGGTTATTTCTCCTCTACTTAGATTATAGGATCTAGCTCTAAGGCTTCCTATTGAGTATCTTAGAGGACTAAAGTTGGGACCTATCCTTTTTTAGAAATTTGAATCACTTCTTGATTCTCTTGTGGTGTCTCGCATGGGTGATCTCAAACCATCATCATTTGGTCGAGTGGTTAAGGACCATGTGGAAACTCGGAGAGAAGTTCCCAATAGGATCTCAGGCCCTAGGGAAACCCTTTTATGACTTTATTAACACACACACACAGGGTGAAAAATGTTAACTTGTTCAGACGACCATTGATGACGAAATGGACTGCGCCGACTCGTCCGAGACGTCAATTTTATTTAGGGGGGACACTCGTATTGCCATTATTCCGCACATGAGCATATCACACGCAAATCGATGAATTCACCCGAACGACCTCGGGTGATGAAACGGACTACGCCTGCAAGTCTGAAGCGTCAATTTTACCTAGAGAGGATACCCACTTTGCTAAGATTCGGAGCATGAATAAATCACACGTAATTAATATACTTAAATAATATAATATAATAAAATAAAACAAAATATAAAAATAAAATAAATCTTTATTTTAAACTTTATTTCACCTAAACCGCACACGCAACCCTCCCTTCTTCCCAGTCGCGACTCAATCGAAGCCTTGGCTCGTCCTCTTCTCTTTTAATTCGCGAGCCCTAGCATGCAGCTGAGCTCGATTCTTCCTCTCCCGCGATCGACCGCACTCAGACGTGACCTAGCTCGAGAGCCTCCTCCCCCGACTCCTCTTCTTCGCGGGCCGCTCGACCGAGCGGCTCTCCAATCGCGAGACATCAGCTGGCCGACCTTTCTCTTTCTCGAGGCTGCATTTCCTCCTCCCTAAATGCGCCTCTTTCTCTCCCGTTACCTCATTTGGCCATTGTATCATGGTAGGTACGGCTCTTTCTCTTTTCCATGCTTATAAAACCCTACCTAGGGCAAGTTTGTGGGTTGTTGAAAAATTTTAAGGAGAAGAAAGGAGAAAGGGTTGTTGCATCTTTGGTTGGTTGCTGTGGGATTTCTATCAGTCGTGTGCATTCGCTGCTATATTCCCGAGGCTTTTGGGTTAGGAGTACTGTGCTTTTGCATCAAGGTTCTTAATAGAGGTGCGGCTGATTTTATTTTCTTAGGCTTGTTTTTGAGTTTGCTTTAGATCTGCATCAAGGTATAACCCTATCCCTCCTTTTTGCAAGCATTTGAATGAATTATTTGTTTTATTCTATTTTTATGCCTTGGGTTTAATGTGGTCATAATTTATAAAGATGTATTTTGGCAATTTTGCTCTGATGATTTCTAGCTTGGTGATATGAATGATCTTTCATATCTGCATCACTTGGAATTCCCCCTAAATGCATTTTTTTAAAAATGATCTTTCTAGTCTGCGTCACTTGGAATTGCTCCTGAATGCATTTTCTAATGCACATGGAATTGGGAAATTAAGGTCACTTTAAGAATTAATTGAGTTTAATGTTAAGAATGAGACAGGTTATAGAATTGGTGAGCTGAGCGAGATGCACAAATTAAAAAATACATTTTCTGGAAATGTGAAGGATGCTAGGGAGGCTTGCACAGCATAATTATTTGAGAAGAGGAAACTCAGATTTATTCTTGAATTGGGGCAAAACCTTTGATGAATGGGAACCATACAGTGGTCGTTGGAAGCCTATTGCTCATATTTGTGTGCCTAGCTATTTTCAAGATATGTTGCTTCTTTTTAATAAATCTCAAGCAAGATGGTCCCTCTCTTTCCCACTTCTACTTTTTCCTATCCTTCTGATGCTGCTCATATTCATACATGCTGGTCTGTGGTGAAAAATACAATATCCTTTTTCATTTAAGTTGGTTGGTTGGTTTATTTTATTGGATGTTAAGAGTCACACACTTAAGTTGGTGGGTCACATTTTCAGCTTTGTTATGAAAATGCCTATCAGAGAATCAGAACTTCAAATCTTGACCTGATTTCATAGGTTAGTAACTTTACTGATTGAGAATCGAAATACGAAATGTTACATGCTAAAGATTGCCTTTGTATAGCTTTTGGAAGTTTCGTATGAATGTGATTGTAGGAATCTTTTGGATCCATATGAGGTAGCGGATCAAAGGAAATTGGAAAGGCTCATGTGCCCTCTTGAAGGCTGCCATTCTATAAGTTGAACTGTATACTGAGTTAAATGCATAAGAATTGAATGGTATATATGTAAACCTTTCATCCTTGAGATTTAGTATCTTTTAAGAGTAATTGCATATAAAATATCAAATTTTAATGTATTTACATATTTAACACCCAAACTTAATCTTTACATGCATACCATTGAATTTCTGGGCGTTTACATTTGAAACATTTGATTCCTATGAATTTACATTTTTGATACATGAAATTCAGCTTTCTTCCTCTAAATCTTTATGCATTTGGGTGACACATTTGCAAAATCTGAAACATTTGGGTGGCATATTTGCAAAATCTGAAACATTTGGGTGGCTTATTTGCAAAATCTGAAATATTTGGGTGGCATATTTGCAAAATCTGAAACATTTAGGAGCATTCCCTTACTCTCTACTTGCTCCTTAGTTGAATAATTTTAAAGCATGATTAAGGCCACATTCTAGTTTACATTTTGACAAGCTTGGAAAGTTGCAATGCTTCACTATTACAAAAATCTGAAAGTTTATGTGCTACTTTTCTAAAGCTTGGAAAGTTTATGAATGCTTTGGTGCTACTCATGTGAAAATCTGAGATGTTGCATATTATCTTTGCAAAGATTTATGACTTTGGTGCTTTATATTTACAAAATATGAAACTTCTCATATTCAATTTTGGAAGGTGGCTATACTTTACTTTTGGAAACTTTAAGAGTTTTATTTGAAAAATTAGTAAAGTTTCTATGCTTTATTTTTGCAAAACCTGAAAGCTTTAAGTGTTTGGAAAAATTGGAAGCCTGTCCGAGTCATTTTTATTTTTGAAGATTTGAAAGTTTTTGGAGCATTTTAAAAACATGTTTCTTGGGCTGAATTGACTCCAGTTTAAAGCTTAAAAAAAAACACATCTTTTGGGCTGATTCGGGCTGCAGTTTTGCCCTGTTTAGGAGGGGTTTTGTTGGCTATTTTTAAGATGTATTTGGCACTAATCCGGGCTGTTGTTTTGTCATGTCTTAGTGATATGTTTGGGTTGCACTTGAAGCACTCTTTAGAGATATGTTTGGGCTGCATTTTGAAGCTCTTATTAGTGGTGCTTGGGCTGCATTTTGAAGCTCTCTTTAGTGATGCTTGGGCTGCACTTGAAGCACTCTTTAGTGATATGTTTGGGCTGCACTTGAAGCGCTCTTTAGAGATATGTTTGGGCTGCATTTTGAAGCTCTCTTTAGTGGTGTTTGGGCTGCAATTTGAAGCTCTCTTTAGTGGTGTTTAGGCTACACTTGAAGCACACTTTGAAACTTTTTTTAGTGATGTTTGGGCTGCACTTTGAAGCCCTCTTTAGTGATGTTTGAGCCACATTTTGAAGCTTTATTCGTTAAAGTTTAAGTTGCATTTTGAAGCCTTATTCATCATTTTGAAGCTTTATTCGTTAAGACTTAAGTTGCATTTTGAAGTCTTATTCGACATTTTCGAAGCTTTATTCGTTAAGGTTTAAGTTGCAATTTGAGGCTTTATTCGTTATGGTTTAAGTTGCATTCTGACGCTTTTATACATCAATTTGGGCACTTTTAAGTGTTGATTTTTGGAGGCTTTTAATCATCTTTTGGGACTGATTTGATCATTATTTTGAAAAAATTTAAATGCCTTAAGGCCGATTCACTTACGGTTTTGCCCTTTGCTTAGCTGAGTTTTTTTTTTTTGGAAATGGGTCAGCCTCTTTCTCCGTTGATTTGTTTTTATAACGGTTAACTTAAAATTGAGAATTTCTGATTTAATTAATTTTCAGATTGATTTGCGAACTTAAAAAATATTAAAAATAAAAATAAAAAGAAAGAGGAGGAAATTAAAAAAAAATGGTATTTAGTATGTTGAGATGATTGAAACCTAAAGGGGAAATAGAGTGGCAAACCATTCACTATTTCTTTTACATAAGGAGAATAAAATTGTAATTGTGATAATTATTGAGAATTGGGAGAAAGTAAGAGCTTAAATGATTCAAGAATTAGGAGCTTGAATTAAAAAATTAGTATGCTATCAATTAGGACCCCAAAACATTGGATAGACTTAAGCTCAATTGTTTTAATTAGGATTGAAACACATTTCATGAACCTTTTTACCAAAATTATAGGTTTATCCACTATGTCTTAAGAGTCTGATAGTGAGCTAAGTTTGATCTAAAGATGTTTGAGGATTAGTTGGAAAACACTTAATTGAAGACAAACATTTTAAAAAATTTCATGCTCAAGTTAAAGTGTAGGCTTCCTAGATTTTTGGAGCACACCCTATGTGAGTGTTCATTTATCTAATTTTCAAATGAACACTGAAATTAGACACCTGACCCTAATTTATAAGTTAGTTAAAGCAATAGACAAAATATGCACTAGACTGTGGTTCATGACTGATTTAATTAAATAAAATAGTGAAATTCTCATTACAACTTAATTTAAAATGAAACTCAATGCTCTGGGACTTGAGCTTGAACCTTACATTCAAATTCTCCTGGCAATTCGGGATATTCCCAATGTCACATATAAATCTCCTACCATTGGTCCTTTATATGTGACATTGTGTTTTGTTTTTTTTGTTTGTGTTTTTTCCTACGATTTGTTTCGAGTCTTTGTGGGTCGATTTCAGTTTTCCTCAGGGTTTTTCATGTGCTACTCTGTCATTTATTTTGTTATACATATACACATGTTTGTCCTACTAGCTGAATTTCTCTAATATACTTTTATCTGCGACGCTGATCCTATTTACAGGTGCAACAATAACAAGAAACTCAGATACCCAAAATTTACAGTGCATTTATAGCACTTTACTGCATTTTCTTATACTGCTTTTATTTACCGCACCTTATACTATTTTTATTTACTGTTTTTCCTTATAACATAGTTTGTTAATGCATGCTTTAAGTTAACTACAAAACCTTTAGGATATAGTCTGATTTAGGAGATATACAACAGTAAGTCACCAAATAACAATATTGCACATTCACATGGAAGACACTAAACTTGAAACTACTACTACGTGAGATATGGAGCAAGTCTTCGTGGGCAGCACGACCAGGATGTAGTGGACGAATGATGACGATCTACAACAGTACAATAAGTCTACGACAACTAAATATTTTTCTTAGTTTAAATAACGACCCATAGAACTTCGAGGCAGTTTGCTTAGCACAACGTAAATCCTTACATTATCGTTATGCTTTTGCACAATCCTGTTCTGCAATTGTAAGTCCTATTACTTTTTAGGATTATGAAATTATCGTATGGTACGCTGTAAATCCTCATATCTTTCTAGGCTATTTGCACGATCAGACATTGTGCGAATGTAAGTCCTAAATTATAAAAATAAATTACATGATTAAACATTGAATAACATCATTTCAAAGACATAAAACAAAATAATTGAATAGTTGGGAGGTACAGGGGTTCTTCTTGGATTTGTGATATCTCATACTCTTCATTCCTTTGGATTCGTTAAAATAACTGTTCTTATTTGAACCACTCCCATTTGACTTTCTCGTGTCCAATCTTGGAAACTCAAACTTTGAAATCTTGAAGGCAGAACCACTGATATTAATCGAGAGTTTTCTTAAGCGACCTCAGTAATTTAAGATGTAATTAAGTATAGAGACTTGCGTATATAGAAAACTTGGAACCCAACTAAAATAAACCCTATCTAATTCTTATATTAGGTAGGGGAGCTTGTTGGTCATACATAAAAGATTTCACAGGCCAAACAGATGTCACATAGTTCTTTGGTTTGGGTGGTTGAGTCTACTACAAGTGATATGTTTATTCTTCGGGATAATGTATTATCTGTGGTATTGCGTTCAGCCGTCCAAATTATTCAATATGTGATACTCGTTTGGTCTCATCTTTTTTCAAATTAAAATATTACTTTCAAAATTCAAAAATCATATATTTATATTAAAACTATTTTCATATTTACAAAAATCATTCTTTCGAAAATAAGGGTCGACACACAGGAGCTACACCAACCCCATCATTTCATTTCGCATTTTGTCTCTAAGTGTAAAGCCACTCATCCACCTAATCATTCTCATCTCGATAACACCTAACTTAATATTATGCTTCTCTTTTAAATGACAACATAATGTCATATAGCATTGTAGATCTCACCACCGACTTAAAAATTTTCCTTTCAGTCTAAGTAGTATTTTTCTATCGCACAAAAGACCTGAAGCTGTCCTTCACTTCAACCAACCAACTCAAATTCTATTATTAACATCCCCATCTATATCACCATGGCTTTGAACAACAGACCCAAGAAATCTTAATCGTTCACACCTTTTAATAATTTCATCACCCAAAGTTACACGTACGTCACTAGAGCTTCTACTACTAAAATTACATTCCATGTATTCAGTTTTAGTTCTACTTAAATGAAGGCCTTTAGACTCCAATGTAGACGTCTTATCCACGAGAAGGATGTCATCAACAAAAAGAATACACCAATGTACATCCTCCTGTAAATGTTCAATAAACCCATCCATAACTAAAGCAAAAAAGATATGGGCTTAAAGCCAATCTCAGATGTAATCCAACAGAAATAGGAAAATATTTGCTCAATCCTTCTTCAGTTCAAACACAGGTGACTTGAATATAAGTCATATCAACACCTTTCTTCTCAGGTAAAAATCAAATGTAGATTTTCAATGTTATCTCTGAACTTCTCCATCAAACTTCTTAATAAATGTATAGCTTTCATAGTTGACTTGCTTGACATAAATGCAAATTGATTATGAGAAATCTTTGTAATACGTCTTAACCTATGTTCAATTACCCTCTCCCATAATTTTAAAATATGACACATCAACTTAATCCCTCTATAATTTGCACACTCTTGTTCATCCCATTTATTCTTAAAAATAGGGACCAAAATACTCTTCCTCCACTCCTCAGTCATCTTTTTAGTTTTTAAAATAATTTTAAGGAGTTTAGTAAGCCAAGTAACTCCCAAAACTCCTAAATATTTCCATACTTCAATTGGGATATCATCAGGTCCTACAGACTTTCCACCCGTAGTTTTCTTTAAAGCCTCATCAACTTCTTTTTTACTAATGCGACGGTAAAAATAAAATCTTTTATTATTGTTAACGATATTAAGATCACTAAGGTCAATTATGTTTTCAGAAACTTCATTAAAAAGTTCATCAAAATAACTCGTAAAACTATATTGAATATTTTTTTCTAAGAAAATCACTTTTTGATATTCATCTTTAATATACTTCACTTGAGTTAAATCTTTACTTTTCTTTTGTCTTTGTTTGGTTAGTTTATACATATATTTTTTACCCTCCTTAGTACGCAATATATTATAAACTTCATTAAAAGCAAAATTTTTTGCGTCACAGATTGTTCTTTTAGATTATATGCGGGTCGTTTGATATTTTTCTCAGTTCTCTAAGCTTTTTACATTTAAATCAATTTTTATAACATAATTTCTTATATTTTATTTTTTCATGCACATTATTATTTTACCACCAACTATTTTTATTTATAGAAACATTTTCTTTTGATTCTCCAAGTACATCTTTTGGTACTTGTTTAATAATATTTGTTACTTTATCCCACAACATTTACTTCATCATGACATCTCAAATTTTAAATTATTGAATTTTACTTATAAAAATAATTTTATTTGTTTTTTAGGTTCTTCTATCTAATTCTACGGTGATGAGTCCTAGTATTTTCTATTTATCAACTCTTCATCTTAAATTCTAGAACTAATAAATGATGTTGAGAACTTAAATCCTCACTTAGAATGACCTTACAATCTTTACAATCTCGACGATCTATTCTTTTCATAAGAAAATAACTAATATGTGCTTTAGTAGATCCATTTTTATAAGTAATAAGATGCTTATCTTTTTTCTTGAATAAAATATTAGTAATAACAAAATCATACGCTAAAACAAAATCTGAAATAACTCTACCTTATTCATTAGTCACTCCAAACCGTAGTCACTATGAATATTTTTAAAATCTTCAACACTCTATCGACATGTCCATTCAAATGTCCTCCAACAAAAAATTATTTCTTTAAGTTGTATCATTTGTATTAAGTCTTCTAAGTCATTCCAGAATTTTTCTTTAGACCTTATATCTAAACCCACTTAAGGAGCATAAGCACTTATGATATTAAAAAACTTTGTATCAATGATAATATTAAGAGCTATAATTCTATTTTTAACTATATTAATTTTTACAACATTATCTTTTAAACAATTATCTATAATTATGCCTACACCATTTCTATTTCAACTCTTACCAGAATACCAAAGTTTAAAACTTAAATTATCAATCTCCTTAGCCTTTTCTTCAACCCATTTAGTATCTTGAACACATAAGATATTAATCTTTCTATGAATCATAATTTCAACTAATTCCATTAATTTACCATTGAGAGTACCTATATTCTAAGATTCTATCATAATATTAATTACATTTATTTCATGGACTATCCTATCATTTTTGTATAGAAGATTATCCAAAAGCACTCATCTAATAATTATAGGTTCTATCATTTTCTTATTTTGACTATGAACATGAACAAAGAGGTGTATCCGAATACCCTAGGTTTAAGATCATGAGAGGTTTTAACATGATTAAATTTTTCAAGGCATTCATGGGAGTTTTATATGCTAAATTTTGGGAGTGGATCTATATTTATAAAGAACATTGTACTGATGACAACTCCCAAATAGAAATTAGGAACATTATTTTTAATAGAAATGTTTGAGTGGTGTTAGACAGTCATCTTCTTATCTTATCGTTTTTAAGTTGTTTTGGTGTATTTACACAAGAAAACTCACAGATGATATCTTTTTTTTTTTCTAAGAAGGAATTCAGAAACTTGCTAATGTAGCTTTTTGCATCCTCATATTGAAATTAAACTTTTACTCCTAACTAATATTGAATTATGGAATAAAATGTTGGAATAATGTTACCAAAATTATGTTTGATCAAGAATGTCCTCGTGACTCTAATACATTTGTTAATAAAGAAAAGAAAGAACTTTTGAGGCCTGGAAACATTTGGAGCTATGGATGGTTTCATACCCCAATTGATTCCCATTAGGTTCAATCGTGATGCGTCAGAGGAGGACGACCCAATCAAACAAAATCTTCACTTGCACTCTTCCTGACTTACACTATCAAGACCCGATTGGTAATTAATTTGTATAACTCAATCTTCACAAGCATTCATGAATCATTTCAATTCCGAATTCATTTGCATTATATATACTTTGAAGCATGAAAATCATGTCACCGAAACATCTATACAAAGTTGCTAGAAAATTCAACATAATAAACATGCAAACTCAAAAGTTTGTACAACCTTCAAAACTATACAATGCAAAAGCTGTATGACAATTACATCTGGCTATTCACGCTTGTGCTTTTTACCCTTTCTAAAAGTCAATAACTTACAAGTGAGTTATAAGCTCAGTGAAATAATCAATATTAAAGTAAGATTTTATATAAAGAACTAATACAATATGAATGATCATTGGTGGCTCATATGCCTTACAGTAAAACATATATATAAACATGCTTTAATCACATGAAACATAAGGTAAAAACATAAATACAGTAAATAGTAGCAACTGTGCGATACGTACATTTCATTCATGTGCAATTAAAGTCATATCCATAAAATTTTCATAATCATATAATGTCATCTCAGGAATGTGACTTGTAATTACGCAGGATTTGACTACACTATCATTCCATGTGATTTGATCGTCACCAAGCTCAAAGACTAAATAAAATATTAATAAAATTTGGGTCCCTCTTAACATAACAATTATCGATAACCTTTTAATATCAATAGTTCTCAGATTTTTGTCCCTCGGCAGACATAATCGACACAAGGGAGGAGGTGGGACAAGAAAAGAGGATCGAGAAAGGGAAAAGGGAGTGGGGCGACTTACTGCATGTCATGCGACTTCACTGGGCCGCTCGCACTTTTCCGTTCACATCTGCAGGTTGAAGTCGCAATCGCAGCTTCTCACAGGGTTAGTTGTTGAGTGCGGCCGAGAGGGAGGTCGTGTGAATGAAAACAACTGAGGGGGAGAGGAATTGTGAAGCTCTGGAAAGGATCTCCCCTCAATTGGAAGCATCACAGGCTAAATATCGCGTGTGAGGTCGGTTAGGAACAATGAGGGATATTAGGGAGGATTAATTAAAGGTTTAATTAAGGTTTAATTAGGTTTAATTAATTAAGTACTTCCAATTTTATATTTTTTCCATTTATTCGTAATTCATTTATACTATTTTATATTAAATTGCTCGATTTGACGCTTAGAATTTTATAAAATTATTTAGATTTAAATCCAAGGGATCCGAAGTTTATGGTATATTTTCAGTCGCCGAAATTTTTATCAAATTTCTCAAATTGTGTTATTACAACCCGGGCAAAGTTCTTGAAAGAGAAATCGGGAGAGGGGAATGGGAAATATGAACATCTAATACTTTTATTTCACTTATGCATAAATCTCAGCCCTTTCATTTCATTCAGTCGTTGCACGCGCACGTAAGTGTGATTCCCTGAACTGCTTCAGGTTTGTGGTTTTGGAAAGTTAATTTGGAGTGATTAAGGATTAATTGAACATATATTTCAAAATTTTATACCTTACCATGCATATACAAGTCGTATCTAGCATTATATATCAAATTGATGGATTTAACATGATGAATTTTATAAAATTGATTTGGTTTGATTGAGGGGAATGTGGAAATTTTTGCATTCTTTAAAAGTATCAAAATTTTACCAATTCACCAAATTCGGTTTTACATATGGTCCCTAAATGTTAGAATATGAATTAATTAAAAGGATGTAAGTTTTTGTAATAGTAAAAAAAGAATCACACATAAGTGTGCTCTGCAATTTCCCTAATTGGCAGTAAAAATTCATGATTTTTTTTTTCCTTTGGAAAGGGAGGGAACGTTATATTTAGATATTTAAATGACGGATAAAGGCAAAGTGATGAAACCAAGTTTCATCTTTATTTGAAGTACTATGTAATCATAAGGACATATATTACTCATGACTATTTCGAGCGTTCATGGCTACAAGATATTTGAGCTCATCACTTATACTTAACAAGACCAATCTTTCCCCCAAATCTTACTCTTGAAAAACACTATTAAGGATGGAACTTTGCATAATATTTTAGATTTTCTGTAAGCTTCTAAATTGAGCAAGATGTACTAAAATTTTCAGGAACATAACAGACATTTTTATGAATTAGAGCGGAATGACATGGATATTTCTTAACCTTGCAACTGTAACATGAGAACTGTTTGCAACCATAATTTTCATAATACTAAGGCTTGGAGTATAATAGTTGAAATGTCGAGTGTTAGCTGTGTGATATTTTGCCCTTGAGTTAAAAGGTTGAACAATACCTCTCTTAATCCATGAGGAAATGAAAACTTATTTGAGAGTGCTAAATGAGCATACACTAGAAGGTTGCCTCTCAAAGGATCCTATCAATCATTTCGAGTTTTTCAATCTCTTCACTATTAGCTAATTTTCTTCTCCTCCTTCATGGAGCCTGGCTTGCTATGCCAATGATTGAAGCCTTTGTTAGCTACTGGATTTCTCGTTTTGGTGGGTATAAATTTGAGAGTTGAGTGGATGTTGATGAAAGAAGCTATTTGTGAAAGAGAGATTTCAGTATTCAATGATGAAGCTTATGATGGGCGGAACTGGAAGAGAAACTGTAGCAAGATGGTTTGCATAAGGGAAGGAATTATGAATTGGATTGCAGATTGAATAAAACAAATGAATGATGATGAAGGCCGCTGGAAATCTTGTGGTTTGGAAGAACTGCGGCTTGTGGAAGGTTGCAATAATGATAAAAGAGAAGCGCCATTAAAAGTAAGGAAGATTTACATCAATTTTACTCTATTTCAATGTATTTACATATGTAAAACATTGGGAAAGTGATATTTGATTTAATATAATATATATAATTTTGAAATGTAATGCTTAATTTTGAAAATATGAGACCGACCCGATCTCATATAGAATGATAGTTGTCCCGAGGAATAAACGTATTACTTACTAGTGAGACTTGATTAGATAAACTAAAGAATTTATGATATCCGTTTTAGTCTCCCAACTTTTATGTTGACCGACAAGTTCCCCTATATAATATGAAAGATTATATATTTATTTTAAGCTGAGTTCTTAAAGTTTCCTATAAAGACAAACCCATATAGTTAATTACATCTTAGATAACCGAAGTCACCTAAGAAAATTTTTGATTTAGATAAGAAAATATCGTCTTTAAGAATTTCAAAGGGTGGGACTTTTCAAAGATCGAACCAAGGAGTGTCAAATGGGAAAGACTTAAATTTGGAACATTGTTATGGAATCCAAAGGAAGAGAAACTAAGGGATTTCATGGATCCTGAGGAGAACCTCAGTGATTTCTCAAGTTATCCTACTGTTTCGCTTCAATTTCGAGGAGATGTTATTTAACATTTCATCCTGCCAGTTTTATTATTTAGAGCTTATATTTGCGTGACATGGTCATTCAAATCGACTGAAAGGTATGAGGGTTTACGTCATATCGGACGACAACCCTGGAATCTTAAGGCTAGTTAGAGCTTATATTGCACAACATGACTGTGCAAAAGCCTAACAGGTAAAGTGAGGATTTATTTTGCGCTAGGCAGAGCACCTCGAAATCCTATGACTTGTTTAGTTCTAAGGAAATGTTTGTTGTTACAGACTATCTTGAAGTTGTTCTTCTATACATCCTCGTCGTGCTGCCCACGGCTTTAGCTCCAAACTCCACGTCGTAGCAGTTTCAGGTTTATTGTTATGTTTAAATGAACATGCAATTGTTGAGTTGGCGGTCTACTGTTGGATACCTCCTATAAAACCATACTACTGTGCTCCTATTCTAAAATGTATATTACATATAAAGGAAACAGTAGCAGGTGCAGTAAGGGAAAACAGTAAATAATGTAGTAAGGAAAGTAGCAGTAAAGAAAATGCAGTAAAATGTATAGTAAAGAAAAACAGTAGAATGTACAGGCAAGAAAATAAAATGTTGTAAATATAAAAATAAACTTGTGCACCAGACGAATCTGCTACTCCTGCAAATGGGATTAGCGTTGCAGGTAGAAATAAACAAGTAAAGTAGAGAATTTAATTAGCAGGGCAAACCTGCATGTGTATGTGTGGAAAAGCCTGACGACCAAGTAGCTGGCGGAAAACTCGAAGAGAAATTGTAAGCAGACTGAAAAAAAAGCTCGAAGAAAATACAAGAAAATGCGAGAAAGTCCGGAGGAAATCATGAGTGACCTACAAAGATTCTAATAAAATTGTAGAAAACCCACGAAAAATCTGAGGAAAGAAAGAAAAAAGCCGTAAGCATTCAGGTCGGGTTAGACTCAAATTTAGGTATTCTCGAGGAATGGGAAGGCGACTATCGGTCACCCGTATGTATAAAGCCTGACATTCAATTAAAAAAACTTCCTACAATACCAATTTAGGAGGGTATTCCTTAGCCATACCGGTAATCGGCAAGCGGACAATCGAATTATACTACTTAAAATTTATATTTTGGCATGCATATAAGATAAAGTAATATCTATTTTTTCGTAGTCAAAATTCTTTTATAAATAGCGTATTTGTTCTTATCGCATTTGTTATCATTTTTACAAAATATGATTGTCCACAAGTCAATCACACCGCGGGCTAGGACCGCCAACAACCTAAGAAGGCAAAGATGCCATGTTAGTCTGGTGTCGATGAATAATATTATCATCCTACATTTCACCGGGTCCCCGATTCGGGTCCCGATGTCGTAGGATGGAACATTATTCCGCTCTATCACCGAATGTCTTTATCATCAAGGCCTAAAACCTCAAAAAGACTGTCCAACTTATGACCTTGCTTGATTGTTTCATATATAGCCGCTGCTATACATGCGCATTTATGTTTCAGATATAAGCAGTCAAAACCCAAACCAAGAAGCAAAGAAAGCGAACCGAAAAGCAAGAAATTAAAAAAGGAAGAAGACTAACTCGCCTCTAAAACCAGTTTAGGAAAGAAAAGTCAAAGCGGTAGGAGGGTTAGCCGCAAAATTCACCGGATGAGACTCCTCGAATGAGCAATGAAATGGGGCACACTCCCAATGCCAGCCAAAAACATCCCCGAAAGGCACATTTTAGAAGTCTCCAAGTTGCTCCCAAACTTTTCCCAATAAATACCAAAAGAAATTCTCCTCTTTTTTTTTCCTTTTTCTTTTCTTTTTCATTGCAATCAATTCAGCACGAAAGACTGGGCCTTGAATTGTCTCGGAACATTTAATAGATCGTTCCGGGCTCCCGAATTCTTCCAAACATAAAGATTAAAATATTCCAACTCACAAAGATAAAAGCCCCTTAATTCCATTTCAAACCAGTAGGTCCAGTGAGGTATGAACCCAATCAGAACACAAGGGAAACCCAACAGATGCTTACGGGTAGGGATAACAGAAGGACACAACCAAACAGGTGCCCACGACTAGGGGCAGCAGGGAAGCCGCCAACCAACACGAAGGAGACCACAACAAGGGGGCTCACGACTAGGAGCAGCTAGGCAGGGGAAGCCACCAACTCCAACACAAACAAGAGAACCGCAAACAGGGGGCTCACAGCTAGGAGCATCCAAGAAAAGCCACCAGCTCCAACATAAACAACAGAACCATAAAAAGGGGGCTCACGGCTAGGAGCAGTAACAGGGTACAAAATCAAGCCCTCAACACAAAATAGTCACAAGCAAGGACTCATNTCCAAAAGCCTCAAGACAAAAAGCAAGACCATGCATTTTATATTTCAAATAGCAGGGGAGCAAAAACCGAGCCCACAAAGTAAGCTCCAAAAAGCCTCCAAGAAATCAAATATTAGTTGTATGTGTTTCGAACAGAGGGAACAACAACAGACCCTCCCAAAACAAACTCCAAAAGCCTCCAAAGACCAAACATTCCATGTAGCATGTATTTCGAACAGGGAAACATCAACAAAAAACAAAGCTAAGCCCCAGAAGCAAGTTTTTCAGAGTCTCGAAAAAAAAAACATTCCATTCAGCGCGTGGTTTGAATTAGGGAATAACATGGAGCAAAACTAGGCCCCCAATGTAAAACTTCCAAAAAAGCCTCAACATTAAATCAGTTCAGTAAGGAAAACCGCAGCCCAAAAGTCTAAAACAACCCTCAAATTTCAACATACAGGTACAGATGCGATAAGAACATAAGGAAGAAGCTTGCACATGCATAAGAATTGAATCGTGCCTTTCGTAAGCCTACCACCCTCAACCAATAGCATGAAGCATTTAAAATAAAGCCAACAAAAACACTAAGAGTCTAGTAATTGATAGCAATTTCAACATGAAACACTAGATAAGACAAACAAAACCATATGCATGCATTTCTTTATATATATATATATATATAGAGGAAACATGCTCAAGCCCTTTCTTGCCCCTTTCTTGTCTTTTTTCTTTTTGTCTAGCATATGTCGAGCAGAGAAGAGGAGAAAGTACCTTGCCTGAATTCTTCCAAACAACAAAAGAAAGCCAAAGAACTCTCAAATAGTAAGNAACTCTCCAAAAGCCTCAAGACAAAAAGCAAGACCATGCATTTTATATTTCAAATAGCAGGGGAGCAAAAACAGAGCCCACAAAGTAAACTCCAAAAAGCTTCCAAGAAATCAAATATTAGTTGTATGTGTTTCAAACAAAGGGAACAACAACAGGGAACAAAACCAGACCCCCCCAAAACAAAGTCCAAAAGCCTCCAAAGACCAAACATTCCATGTAGCATGTATTTCGAACAGGGAGGCATCAACAAAAAACAAAGCTAAGCCCCCGAAGCAAGTTTTTCAAAGTCTCAAAAAAAAAAACATTGCATTCAGCGTGTGGTTTGAATCAGGGAATAACAGGGAGCAAAACTAGGCCCCCAACGTAAAACTTCCAAAAAATGCCTCAACATTAAATCAGTTCAGCAAGGAAAACCGCGCCCACGAGGCTAAAACAGCCCTCAAACTTCAACATACAGGTATAGATGCGATAAGAACATAAGGAAGAAGCTTGCACATGCATAAGAATTGAATCGTGCCTTTCGTAAGCCTACCACCCTCAACCAATAGCATGAAGCATTTAAAACAAAGCCAACAGAAACACTAAGAGTCTAGTAATTGATAGCAATTTCAACATTAAACGCTAACTAAGACAAACAAAACCATATGTATGCATTTTTTTTTTTAATATAGAGGAAACATGCTCAAACCCTTTTTTGCCCCTTTCCTATCTTTTTTTCTTTTTGTCTAGCATATGTCGAGCAGCGAAGAGGAGAAAGTACCTTGCCTGAATTCTTCCAAACAACAAAAGAAAGGCAAAGAACTTTCAAACACCAAGTCCACAAGCTTCTAACTGAGAAGAAATTTTGGCAGAGCCTCCCCCAAGCCTTAAATTTTCATAACC
>JXCR01113707.1:23641-57342 GCA_002079205.1 Phalaenopsis hybrid cultivar | reverse complement strand
CCTCTTCAAATGGGCTTTTATAGGCACAGAAGAGAAGGGAGAAGAGCACATCACTTACCCGGGGGTGAGGCCAAGCCAGAGATCAAAAAGAGCACCATTGCAGCAAGGGTCACAGAGGGAGGAACTATCGGGAAGGAGGAGAATTACCACATTCGTGACCTAGGGAACAAACACACAGAGTCAACCTACCGCAAATAGGTTCTCGCTCGGCGAGACGAAGTAGAAGGCACTTCGGGAAGAGACGATTTCAGGTAGAGAATGTCGAGAGGGAAAGGAGTCAACTTCTCGTTGCGCGAAGAGGGAAACAAGCCACAGGAATGAGCGGCTAGGTCTCAGCTCAGGTCCAGGCACGGAGAGGGGATTGAACCGAAGGCAAACGAGGTGGATTAGGGATTTTAGGGAAAAATAAAACCCCAGCCAACCTGTTTTAATATTACTATAAATAAAATTATATAATATATAATATTTAAATTCGCTCGATTCGCGCAGGATTCGACTTCGCACAAAACAAATCAAAATGGGTGTCTTCCCTAGCTAAATTCAACGTCCCGGGCGCATCGACACGGTTCGTTTTGTTATCTGGAGATGTTCGGACAACTTCGTTGATGGTTGAGTCGAAAACGCGTCAAATTCAAATTTCGTCGAAATTTCGGTTCACGATCGATCGTTTCAAAAATTTATTTAAGCTTTCAACAAATAACGGCGTAGACGATGCGAACTGCAATGTTCGAACGTGTCGACTATCCGAACTGCGAAGTTTGTGCGCATGAAGGTGCAAGTCGTGCAAAAGACAATCCTAGGGCTAAAAGGTCCTATAGGGACTCCCTTTGAGTTACCTCATGTTAGTTTCAACCTCCTAAGTGCCACGCTAAACTTCAAAAGAGTAAAGAGGTGGTTTGGACTTCTAAAATGAGGTGGGTCTCATTTCTAAGGTTCTAAGATAGTCACAGGGTGGATCATAAGGCTAGACCTTAAATCCTAAGAAAAAAACTAGACCTCACTAAAAATGAGGTCAACAAACCTAAATTTCAATTTTTACGTATGTGTCATTTTATTGATGCGTGAAAAGATTTATTTTACTTTTTGAAAGTTAAAATAGTGATATTTTTAATGTAATATATTTCTGTGCTGTAAATGTAAAAAAAAAAAGTTCAGGTGTTAGGTATGTAAATACATAAGAACAGGTTGACTTGTCTGCAAATGCCCCTAACAATAAATGTTGTGCTTAGAGAGGATACTTTTAAAAATAAAGGTTATTGTAGACTCCCTAGGACTTCGATACTACGTAGAGAACACGAGCTTGGTGGAATTCTTCTTAATTTTGAACGTATTTGATAGAGGACAATATATAGCTGGCCTAGAAAAGAAATAAAGAAGCTAGTCCACTAAAATATGAAAATAGCTATTCAAACATACAAATATTTATAGTTTATAATCCAGACCTTCCAAAAATAATTTCAACATGATCTGTGGGATCATGCTTTTCATTTATCGAAATGAATTAGTGGGTTCCTAAGTTAATTCATTTGGATGCATCGTTGGGATCATAAATTCCTTCTCTGAATTGATTGTATGATATTTTAATTTTCTTATTTAACATGAATCCGCGGGCTTTAAAACCATTGATGTTGTAGAAGCTTGCCTTCCAAACTGCTTTGTCATTTCACTTCCATTCATTATCTAATTTTCCATTTCTATATTATGTCCAAGCACGGCTGTGGTTAATATTTTAGTTTCATTTTTTAGAAGAGTTGGTCAAGTGATTGCCCCTTTTTTTATCTAAAGCAAAGGCTCAATGTTGGATCATTGCAAAAAATAATCTTATTCCTTACCATGGAAGATTTGTTCAAACTTCTTTTGTCGTTCAACTGTTCCATGGACCATTTACTGAATTGTGATTTCATTCTTGTTTTTCTTACTTACAATAAAGTAAACCGTGCATTAGTCCGTGCTTTGTTTGTTGTGCTCTCTTTTTCTGCAAAATTATTTGTTGAGAGAATTCAAGTCAGACTAACCTATTATTTTCTCTCCTTGCAGGGCATTGAACTCACAAACCCACAATCCCTTGGTAATCTTCTAGGGAGTGGTACTCAAAGCACCTATTTCTCTGAAGTTGGAACGTTTTCAAAAATCAAGAGGACATGAATGTTTGTCTCAGAAAATATGTAAAATGTTTAGTTTGCCTATTTATTTTCTGGCCTCGAGACTAACAGGTGCCGTAGTCTCAATGGAAAGAAGGTAACTTGTTCTTTTGTTTTTAGGCAACAGTTTTTCTCTTTTTGTAAGTTGAGATTGTTGATTGTATATTATCATTTCGGTTTTTTTGGCTACAATTTTAGCTATCTGCGTGATTATTAAGGTACCAAAGTTTTCTCTTTGCTATGTGATTAGTGCAAAGATTAATCAAGATAAATAAGTTTTGAGGCTTGGGTATTCAATAATGGATGGTGTGTGATATGAAGGGAGCGAAAATTCTAGTCATTTCGGTGGATATATACTGCAATAAAATGTCGAAGGAGATGAAACCTTTTCGTGGCATTTCTTTCTGTAGAAGGGTGTCATGTCGTTAGCAGGTTAAGGTCTTTTGCAAGCACAAATGTGAAAGCTTTTAATGAAGGCTACCCCATCTTATTAGGTAGTTTGAAGCATTGATGGTTGTCTCATATGCCAAAATTTTGAGATAAAATTGACGNTTGATTGTATATTATCATTTCGGTTTTTTTGGCTACAATTTTAGCTATCTGCGTGATTATTAAGGTACCAAATTTTTCTCTTTGCTATGTGATTAGTGTAAAGATTAATGAAGATAAATAAGTTTTGAAGCTTGGGTATTCAATAATGGATGGTGTGTGTGGTATGAAGGGAGCGAAAATTCTAGTCATTTGGATGGATATATACTGCAATAAAATGTCGAAGGAGATGAAACCTTTTCGTGGCATTTCTTTCTGTAGAAGGGTGTCATGTCGTTAGCAGGTTAAGGTCTTTTGCAAGCACAAATGTGAAAGCTTTTAATGAAGGCTACCCCATCTTATGAGGTAATTTGAAGCATTGATGGTTGTCTCATATGCCAAAAGTCAGATAAAATTGACGACGAAGATGACGATGATGATGATGACGCTACATTGAAACTTGCTAAACTAAATGGAGGAATGCTAGAAGAATTTAAAATTTGGTTGAAATGTAAAGAATACCGTTCTTGGCTCTCTGCTTTGGACTAGCAAATGTGGAATGAGGTCAAATATGCAATTTCATTCTATGTTAAAGATTTTTTATTAGATTTGTGTCTTCTATTTTTCATCTAAAAATATATAAGAATAGGGTTGATTCACTTTTTAGATTGGTAGATGCACGTCTTTTTGATGATGCTAGATAATGGATGACTCGCAGCATATACTTGAACAGCCAAGTTAAAAAAAGGAAAGGTTGGAGTTGAGCTTATTGTCGATGTGCGCTTATTGAAGAATTTTTGTCGGTATATTAGTGATGTGCACTTATTGAAGCTGAGAACGGCAACAAATAAATGAACAAATAAAATAAAAAAAGATTTATTTGCTTTTATTTTGGATAGAAAAGTCATAGCAACAATTTGCTGGTATCTCTAAAATAACTGACTGTAAGAATGGATGAACTCCTGCGGGCTGCAGAACCTGGGTGAAAATTTTTGAAACTTTTTGGTTTGGTTTCAGGAGATGGATTAATTTAATCATTTTTTTATGAGACGCTTAAGTAGGCTTATTTAGATTTGAGGTTGAGATTTATTATGTGTGTATATCATCATAATCAATCACTGAGACCACTTGGGTTAAAAGTTTTAGGTCCATAGATGATTGAGTAGGGGGATGCTTATTGGGGACAGAGGAGAACAATTTTGATTTTATGATTGCCATTCTTAGCTCATCAATTTACTCAATTCATTAATGTCACTGGGCTTCTACATGTACTTTGTACTGTTAAGAACCTGATTAGGAATCATATGTTTTCTCATCTTAGGTACATTCTCAAAATATTGAAGTAGAGGTGTCTGCTGAAGACATTCTTTTGAGATTGAATTTGACTTGATTGCTAATTTATCGTCGCTTGTTAACCCAACNTATCGGGTTGGGTTCGGTTCGACATAGAACCCTCTAGCTCAAACTCCTTGAACGACGCCACAAATGGAGCATAGTTGTAGTTGATTGGCTTATTGCCTCCATGTGTTGCCCAATCTGATCCATCCCATATGGTCGAATAGAGAGACATTGGCTTTGATGGATAGGCGCTCATGGCTTCGCTGTGAATCACTTCTCTCACTGGAATATTATCAACCAGAAACCTGCATATATTTTATATGAAAGGTTTACATACATATCACTCAATTCTTATGCATTTACATATCTAAAACCTAAGCTTCAATTTTAGTCGCATGCCACCTTGCTTGTGCATGAAGAGGTGTATAAAGGAGAATTTACATACATACCACAAAATTCCAATTTATTTACATATCTAAGGGAATTTATACCACATAATTCTTATGTTTTTACATAAGTACACCTAAATTTTATTTTTTACATTTATAAAACTCAAATCTTGCATATCACATAAAAAATACCACTAAGAACCCGTTTGGGGCAGCTTATAGGCGGCGTTTTTTAAAACGCCGCCTAACCATTTGGTTTGCGCATTTTTGAAAACACTGTCTGCCGTGTTTGGGTTTTTTGTACTAAACGCAGGCCACGGTCGACCCCCGCAGTCGACCTGCGGGCCGCGTTTCAGGATAATCTGCTTATCCTGAAACGCACAAGCTATCCCAAATAGACTCTAAATATATCTTTTCATACGTAGTTAGAGTGGTGTGTGTGTGTGTATGTCAAATTTGAAATTTAGGAGTCAGATATGTAAATACATAAGAATTGACTGGTATGCATGTAAATCTTCCTTGATATTGTAATTAGTTGTATATTTTGAAAAAGAATTTAATTTAGAACGAATAAATATATACATGGGGAAGGACTTACACGATGTGATGGTCATTCCACAAGATGCTGTACTGGTGGAAATCTTCAGTGGGATCAAACCAGAGATAGAACTTCTCCTCACGGCCGGTGCTAACGCTGCCATTGGCGTAGATGTTGGTTTGGAGCACCCATTGCTTCTGCTTCTCATGTCCGAGCAGCTCGAAGTCTATCTCGTCGTGGTTTTTACTGAATACTTGGTTGTTTGACATCTGTTAGGTGAGCCAAAAGACCTAATTATTTGAAGAACTTATGCCATTTTTTTTTATTTCTCGAAGTGTTATAACCTTTTGGATCATGGCAACTTTATCACTATTTTTATGCGTGTGAGATTTTATTATAACATAATATAACTCGCATCTTTATGTCTCTCTAAATGTTCTAACATGTTAAAACTTGAAATGTTATTACACTAGAAATTGCTTCTTGTGATTCTTGGCCATATGATCTCTCCCACAACAAAGCCTTGTGTAAATTAAAAATCATGCATCATGGAATAAGAAGAAATAAGTTATGATATTTGTCATAGTAGATGCATGAGACTCGTCTATTCTATTCTTTGCCTCTAATAAGAACAAAAATGTATCATCAAACTCCTGATGAAATGAAAAAGGTCTATTTTTACACATGCATGTATGAAAAGAAGTCCTTGATGTTTTCATCTTCTAAAGTTCAGTAAAACATTTAATCTTTTGCATAAACTTGTGTGACTTGTAACTGTATTCTTTGATGCATTATTCTTTATCTTCATTTAATTTTTCTTGACATTCCTGCATGCTCCCTTTGACAGCATCCATCATTATAAAGGAGGGCACATGACTGCCTTCTCCTTAATGAATCTTTGGTTTGAAAATTCTTATAATTAAATTAGTTGTTAAGCATAGGTTATGGGTGTTAAAATCAGGGGCGAACCTGCATTATTTTTTAGGACGGGCAAAATCACTAAATATTTGATTTTTTTAGGTATTGGGCAAAAGGTTATAACACCTAAATTTTTATATTTATGTTTATAACTCTTTGGGTATTTGGTGTCATAAATTTATCCATGAAAGATTGTGTTTCACTTCTTAAATACAAAAGTGCTCTTTTGGATGTCATTTTAAGGATTTGAGTGCTATGCTTGTAAATATGAAAGTTTGGGTGTTAAATACATAAGAATTGCATGGTATGTATGTAAATGGTATATATATATATGTGTGTGTGTGCGCACGTGCGCTCGTGTTTTATATTCTTTTACTGGTAAAATAACAGTAAAGTGAGTGGAAAAATTATTACGTGCGGACCTCTAGATGTACGACAACGATGGATAGAAAGATCATGTTATTATAACTTCACTTTTATGTGACGTGGTTTTCCCATCCATCTTTGTTATTATGTGATGTTCGTACATGATAATCTCTCACGGGGTGCGCTAGAAAAAACTCACATAAAAGGCCACCACAACTCCAGCCGTGAAACCGGAAGGAAGCTTGATGGCAGCACTGAAAAAACCATGATAATATATATCCTTCGACTTATAACCCGACCCTATACATTCAAAAAACCAATATCAAAACAACAAACATATTCCCCATTCAATGAAAAAAGAAAACATTAATCTATCAGCACCACAAACCTGAAGACCTATCAAGCAGGAGATTTACAGCAGAGCCATAATTCACCTTCTGCACATTCTTCCCCCCATAAAAATCTAAGAACTTGTCCTCATACCCATATCGTGGGAAGAGCTCTNTAGATTGGTAGATGCATGTCTTTTTGATGATGCTAGATAATGGATGACTCGCAGCATACACTTGAACAGCCATGTTAAAAAAAGGAAAGGTTGGAGTTGAGCTTATTGTCGATGTTCGCTTATTGAAGAATTTTTGTCGGTGTATTAGTGATGTGCGCTTATTGAAGCTGAAAACGGCAACAAATAAATGAATAAATAAAATAAAAAAAGGATTTATTTGCTTTTATTTTTGGATAGAAAAGTCATAGCAACAATTTGCTGGTATCTCTAAAATAACTGACTGTGAGAATGGATGAACTCCTGAAGGGCTGCAGAACCCGGATGAAAATTTTTGAAACTTTTTGGTTTGGTTTCAGGAGATGGATTAATTTAATCATTTTTTATGAGACGCTTCGGTAGGCTTATTTAGATTTGAGGTTGAGATTTATTATGTGTGTATATCATCATATTCAATCACTGAGACCACTTGGGTTAAAAGTTTTAGGTCCATAGATGATTGAGTAGGGGGATGATTATTGGGGACAGAGGAGAACAATTTTGATTTTATGATTGCCATTCTTAGCTCATCAATTTACTCAATTCATTAATGTCACTGGGCTTCTACATGTACTTTGTACTGTTAAGAACCTGATTAGGAATCATATGTTTTCTCATCTTAGGTACATTCTCAAAATATTGAAGTAGAGGTGTCTGCTGAAGATATTCTTTTGAGATTGAATTCGACTTGATTGTTAATTTATCGTCGCTTGTTAACCCAACATAACCCTACTTGGCGGTGGTTCATATTATGTTGAGATGTATGTACAAGAGAGGAACATCCATTCATATAATTAGCCATGATAAAACTTGTTCTCCTCACAAATCTATCTTCTATTAGAACAATGACTCAACTCTTTCGTATATCGAGTTTATGATTAAACAGGCAACTCTGAACTACTGTAAATTTATATAAAAAGATTGGAAGATATTATTATACTAGATTGTGATGTATAACATGTCAAATATTAAGCATATGTCACTTGAGATTAAAAATAATTGGGAAATTTTCATACGTATCAAACAATTTTTATGTTTTACATGTCTCACACCTAAACTTTCATATTTACATTCATAAAAGAATTTTAATTATGAGAGTTCTAGAGCTTTGCCTGCCAGCCCTTGACATGTACTGTTAACAACAAGCATGGATGCCTGTAGATGTCTATCATCATTCACTGTTAACACCCTTCTTAGTTCGCCATTGATGTCTGCCATGAAATGGCATCGATTTCCTCCATCAATTGTTGTTTTGTGTTGTATGGGCATCAACATCCATCATTCGCTGTCATTCACTGCTGACTAATGCCATTGCCATAAAAAAAATATTACATCAGTACTACGCACGTAGAGTAACGTGCGTACCCAATGAAATCATGCCACGACACCCCGCGCGACAGAAAAAAAACGGCGCAGTAACACGAGGAATATTCTCTCATGTGTTATTCGTGTTATTGTGTGTTATTCATGTGTTATTGTATCCTGGAAATATTTCTGGTGTTATAATAACACAATAACACATCAATGACACATGAATAACACATGAATAACACACAATAACACATGAATTACACGGGGGAGAATATTCCCTCTGTTATTGTGTCGTTTTTTCTGTCGGGAATATTCCCCGTGTTATTCATGTGTTATTGTGTCGGGAATATTTCGCGTGTTATTCAAGTGTTATTGTGTGTTATTCATGTGTTATTGTATCCTAAACCGTGTTATTTAAGTGTTATTGTGCGTTATTCATGTGTTATTTTGTCCTGAGAATATTCTTGATATTATAATAACCACAATAACACATCAATAACACATGAATAACACGCAATAACACATGAATAACACACAATAACACATGAATAACACAAGAGAAAATATTCCCCGTGTTACTGCGCCGTTTTTTTTTCCCTGTCCCGCGGGGTGTCGTGGCGTGATTTTATTGGGTACGCACGTTACTTCAACGTGCATAGTACTGATGTAATATTTTATCTTACCCTATAATCATATGCATTCTATGAAGACAAAGAATGACATATTTGAAATTTTATCATTTAGAGATATTTTTATTAAAAAAAAAAAATCTGCATTTTGCGAGATGCAATACAGGTATCTATGTATGAGATTTCATGTAACACTAAAATAACACTTTACTGCAAGAACATTTTAGGACGCAATAATCATATATGAAGTCAAAGTATAGTGAAATAAGTAAGATGGTTTATGATGTTGTTCTTCAAACTTTGGTAGTATAGGTGGGGTTAAGAATTGAGCCATGAGAAACTTAAAGTGAGTATTCCCTTCAATATTTCTAATCAAAATTAAGCCATGATATCCTAATGTAATTTTTTAAGAAAATAATTCGTCAATTCCTCGTACTTAATCTCATCTTATTGTCCCCCCAATTTCACCTTCTCACATTGCACTCAGGAGGCATCACATGAAACCTCTTCGAATCATTACAATATGAATAGAACATAAACAGACTCCTCGCCCATCCCAAACCCGATTGTTGGTCCTGAGACAACTTGGCAAACGGCTGACCATCTATTGGATTAATACGCGTATCGGGTTGGGTTCGGTTCGACATAGAACCCTCTAGCTCAAACTCCTTGAACGACGCCACAAATGGAGCATAGTTGTAGTTGATTGGCTTATTGCCTCCATGTGTTGCCCAATCTGATCCATCCCATATGGTCGAATAGAGAGACATTGGCTTTGATGGATAGGCGCTCATGGCTTCGCTGTGAATCACTTCTCTCACTGGAATATTATCAACCAGAAACCTGCATATATTTTATATGAAAGGTTTACATACATATCACTCAATTCTTATGCATTTACATATCTAAAACCTAAGCTTCAATTTTAGTCGCATGCCACCTTGCTTGTGCATGAAGAGGTGTATAAAGGAGAATTTACATACATACCACAAAATTCCAATTTATTTACATATCTAAGGGAATTTATACCACATAATTCTTATGTTTTTACATAAGTACACCTAAATTTTATTTTTTACATTTATAAAACTCAAATCTTGCATATCACATAAAAAATACCACTAAGAACCCGTTTGGGGCAGCTTATAGGCGGCGTTTTTTAAAACGCTGCCTAACCATTTGGTTTGCGCATTTTTGAAAACGCTGTCCGCCGTGTTTGGGTTTTTTACACTAAACGCAGGCCACGGTCGACCCCCGCAGTCGACCTGCGGGCCTCGTTTCAGGATAATCTGCTTATCCTGAAATGCACAAGCTATCCCAAATAGACTCTAAATATATCTTTTCATACGTAGTTAGAGTGGTGTGTGTGTGTATGTCAAATTTGAAATTCAAGAGTCAGATATGTAAATACATAAGAATTGACTGGTATGCATGTAAATCTTCCTTGATATTGTAATGAGTTGTATATTTTGAAAAAGAATTTAATGTAGAAGGAATAAATATATACATGAGGAAGGACTTACACGATGTGATGGTCATTCCACAAGATGCTGTACTGGTGGAAATCTTCAGTGGGATCAAACCAGAGATAGAACTTCTCCTCACGGC
Source organism: Phalaenopsis hybrid cultivar (assembly GCA_002079205.1). Classification (NCBI taxonomy): domain Eukaryota; kingdom Viridiplantae; phylum Streptophyta; class Magnoliopsida; order Asparagales; family Orchidaceae; genus Phalaenopsis; species Phalaenopsis hybrid cultivar. Next base: position 47,035 of record JXCR01113707.1, on the reverse strand, counting down.
CGGTGCTAACGCTGCCATTGGCGTAGATGTTGGTTTGGAGCACCCATTGCTTCTGCTTCTCATGTCCGAGCAGCTCGAAGTCTATCTCGTCGTGGTTTTTACTGAATACTTGGTTGTTTGACATCTGATAGGTGAGCCAAAAGACCTAATTATTTGAAGAATCTGTCATTTTTTTTTTAATTTCTCGAAGTGTTATAACCTTTGGATCATGGCAACCTTATCACTATTTGTATGCATGTGAGATTTTATTATAACATAATATAACTCACTTCTTTATATCTCTCTAAATGTTCTAACATGTTAAAACTTGAAATGTTTTTACACTGGAAATAGCTTCTTGGGATTCTTGGCCATATGATCTCTCCCACAACAAAGCCTTGGGTGAATTAAAAATCATGCATCATGGAATAAGAAGAAATAAGTTATGATATTTGTCATGGTAGATGCATGTGACTCATCTATTCTATTCTTTGCCTCTAATAAGAACAAAAATGTATCATCAAACTCCTGATGAAATGAAAAAGGTCTATTTTTACACATGCATGTATGAAAAGAAGTCCTTGATGTTTTCATCTTCTAAAGTTCAATAAAACATTTAATCTTTTGCATAAACTTGTGTGACTTGTAATTGTATTCTTTGATGCATTATTCTTCATCTTCATTTAATTTTTCTTGACATTCCTGCATGCTCCCTTTGACAGCATCCATCATTATAAAGGAGGGCACATGACTGCCTTCTCCTTAATGAATCTTTGGTTTGAAAATTCTTATAATTAAATTAGTTGTTAAGCATAGGTTATGGGTGTTAAAATCAGGGGCGAACCTGCATTATTTTTTAGGACGGGCAAAATCACTAAATATATGATTTTTTTTAGGTATTGGGCAAAAGGTTATAACACCTAAATTTTTATATTTATGTTTATAACACTTTGGGTATTTGGTGTCATAAATTTATCCATGAAAGATTGTGTTTCACTTCTTAAATACAAAAGTGCTCTTTTTGATGTCATTTTAAGGATTTGAGTGCTATGCTTGTAAATATGGAAGTTTGGGTGTTAAATACATAAGAATTGCATGGTATGTATGTAAATGGTTTATATATATATGTGTGTGTGTGCGCGTGTTGTGTATGTGTGTTTTATATTGTTTTACTGGTACGAAATAACAGTAAAGTGAGTGGAAAAATTATTACGTGCGGACCTTCAGATGTACAGACAACGATGGATAGAAAGATCATGTTATTATAACTTCACTTTTATGTGACGTGGTTTTCCCATCCATCTTTGTTATTATGTGATGTTCGTACATGATAATCTCTCACGGGGTGCGCGGGAAAAAACTCACATAAAAGGCCACCACAACTCCAGCGGTGAAACCAGAAGGAAGCTTGATGGCAGCACTGAAAAAACCATGATAATATATATCCTTGGACCTATAACCCGACCCTATACATTCAAAAAACCAATATCAAAACAACAAACATATTCCCCATTCAATGAAAAAAGAAAACATTATTCTATCAGCACCACAAACCTGAAGACCTATCAAGCAGGAGATTCACAGCAGAGCCATTATTCACCTTCTGCACATTCTTCCCCCCATAAAAATCTAAGAACTTGTCCTCATACCCATATTGTGGGAAGAGCTCTGTCAGCTTCGTAGTGCTCGGCGGCGTTAGCCCGTGACGCACCGACTCCGCACAAATTACACAACAAACAACCATTTTTGACAGCAGCCACAGCTTCTGCTGCTTGCTGTAATTGCAGACTTCCATATTGTCTCACTGTTTTTTTGCTTTTTTGGCTTCAAATGATAACTAAACAGCCCATCTATTAGTCTATATATATGTGTGTGTAGGTATTTGCTTACATACTGCTTAATTCCTGTGCATATACATGTCCAATGAGTCATTTTGAAATTGTGGAATGATTATATGACAAAAAGGATAAGAAGAAGGTGCGGAGCTGATAGGCTGAAACCACTTTAGGACGAAGAAGAGTGGGCCAAAGTGTTCATATTTAATATGATACAGCTGGGGATGCCTTCTAAGATACAGCTGCAAAGCTCATTGGAGACTTCAGATGTCATTTAGTTTGTCTGTTTGGAAGATAAACTTGCACACCACTCATTTATTACGTATTTATATATTTACCTATATGCCATCTTGAGCAAATATTACGTGCAAAAANACGAAGAAGAGTGGGCCAAAGTGTTCATATTTAATATGATACAGCTGGGGATGCCTTCTAAGATACAGCTGCTAAGCTCATTGGAGACTTCAGATGTCATTTAATTTGTCTGTTTGGAAGATAAACTTGCACACCACTCACTTATTACGTATTTATATATTTACCTATATGCCATCTTGAGCAAATACTATGTGCAGCAACTGAATGTCTGGATGATCGTCTGGATGGGCCGCCTTGCGATACAGGGTAGCATGGCCGCATCATGACTAGTCCGGAAGTGTAGTCCGGATGGGCCACCTTGCGATACACTACTAGTTCTGATGTGAAATTGTGAAATTATGAAAAATTTGGGTGGTACAAATATAAAAGGTAATGTTTAGATGTTAGATCTATAAATAGATAGGAATTGGGCGGGTATGTACGTAAATGCTGACAAAGATGGAAGTTTTGAGGAAAGCAAAAACTCTACATGCGGCGCAAGGTATTCCTGAGCTATTTTCAGGTTATTTCTTNTATAAATAGATAGGAATTGGGCGGGTATGTACGTAAATGCTGACAAAGATGGAAGTTTTGAGGAAAGCAAAAGTTTTTCTGTGAGGACTCCTGACGTAGCTCTACATGCGGCGCAAGGTATTCCTGAGCTATTTTCAGGTTATTTCTGGGCTATTTTCCATAATCCGGAAATAATCCAGAAATAACCCGCGGTCTTTATTTTTGGGTTATTTTTGGATTATTGAAAATAACCCAGAAATAACCTGAATATAACTCAAGCATAACCTGCACCGCACGTAGACATATAGAGTTACGTCAGGTGTCTCGACAAAAAATGCGCACTGATGGAAGATTTTGGTGTAAGTTGAAAAAAGTTAGATGGCACATTTAATGCTTTGTTCGGTGATAATTTATTTTGCAAATAAAACTAATAAATAATAATATGAACTTGGTACTTGTGATCTGTTCATCTGTTTGGAAGCAGGGGATTAATTACTGGTATGTAGTGTTGAAGATTTTTTATTCAAAATTTTTGACCCTTAAGGCAAAGTAGGTTGAGCCAATAAAAAATTAGTAGGGGCTGGTAAGGGGTAAACGAGTCAGGTCGAACTCGAGCCACACTTGATTTGAGTTTGTGTTTGAATAATTAATCGAGTTTGAGTTTAATTCTATGAGTTTGTGTCTGCAGGTTGAGTGTGAAAAGAAAAAAAAAGTATTAATTTAAGTTAATGTTATAATGAAATGATAAATATAATTATAATTTTGGAGAATATAAAATATTACTTTTTTTAAATTTTCAATAATTTAAAGAAAAATTATTGAATTTTAATATACTTTTTGACAAATATTTTATTTTATAATTTATTATAAAAAAAATATTTTTTTATATCTAGGTTTTTATTTATGTATTTCTACTGTTTGCATAAGATAATGATGTTCGGCTATAATGGCGGCTGGCAGTGTGGGAAGGTGATGTCCACTGATTTTCATTAAATAAAATGAAGACATCCAAAAAAATCATCTTTTTTTTATAAAATTTCAAAAGTAATTTGATTTCTTTTAAAAAAAACTAAAAAATATAAATCAATTATATTTAAGAAAATTAAAATATATATATACGGCCCCTAAATTTGGTTAGAAGCTTCCGGCAAAGTTTCTGAGAAGATACGAGTAACTATGAACATATGTTCTTATTATTACTTAAAATATATAGTCCATGCATGCTAAAAAAATTTACGGCGGTAGAGTAATAAATTATCGTCTTAGTTTTATACAAAAGCTTAGCACACACATATGAAATAGAAAAAAATTTTGAACTCCAGCAGTTTTTACGTGGAAAACCCGTAAGGGAAAAATCACGGGACATGACCAAGTTGTGGAAATTCACTATTGATTAATGATTACAGAAATCCATTGTCCCACAGACGGGAAAGGAAAACTATATTTTTCAAGATACAACGTCGACTGACGGCGTTTGGTTGGTGGTGATTGATGACAGTAGGTGGACGTGGATGATGGTCGGCGGTGGTTGATGACGGTTGGTGGTGATGATGAGATGCAGCTTCTCCTCAAGACCTCAGGCTCTCTCTAGAATTCATTTCCCTTCATGAGCGGGATGAGACTCTATTTATAGTGTTTTTGGTTCAATTAATGCAGGAATATGAACCATTTTGATCGAACTGTCTGAAGAACTTCCCTCGATCATACGACATTTAAAGGACATTTGAGTGCCTTAATGATGTCAGAATTGAGTGATCTTGGGCTCATTGGATTCGGCTTGTCGAGTCGTTTGATTTGAGTATAAACTTGTCATATTTGACAGTCGTTTGACTTTCCCAATGTATTCATAAATCTTATAACTGTGGTTTAATGACTTAATTTGGGCTTGATTTGACTTGGATTGAGCTAGTTTTCATATTATTAGGTTCGTCTTATCAAACTGGTCAGTTTGACTATAAGTTTATTGAAATTGAAGCTATATATGACTTTTTATCAAGATTTGAACGTTTCTTATTCAAAATATTATCTCGGGATCCATGTCGTGCTTTGAGATTCGCACAGGATGATGAAAATTAATCGGTGTCGTATCAATAGTATTTATTAAAAAAAATTATGAGATAATTGATACACAATTAACTATGTTTAATTCAATTAATCATTAGATCATCTTTTCATTACATAACAATTGAAATTTTTATATAGGTTATTAGTCATAAGAATCTGTTAATCTTTGAAAAAATTAATGTGCTTAGAAGAGGTTTTAATTGAAATACATAAGAAAATAAAAAAAAAAATTTACTTTAATGTATATAATTTTCACATTAAATGTCATGGAAAGATTAAGATGACTCAAAATACTTGTGTTGTTGGCATTATAGAAGCTAGAGATTTTTGTTATTATGATTGTACGAATATAAGTAATTTCCATCGGTTACTCTAATTTATTGTGGTGTCATTTAATTGTGATTGGGCTAATATTGATGTTATCTATATTCAGAGGTGATCGACACATAACATTTGATCAAACCTAAAAGATAGAGTGATCATGCAAGGATGAAAGATCGAACCCAAAGCAGGTGATCAACACATAGATGTCAATCAAACCCAAAAGGATCGGGGATCGATTCAGAGCTGTCGATCAAACCCAAAGGTTTGAGGATCAACATGTGGGGGTCAATCGAACCCATAAGATCGGAGATCGACCCGAGAAAACCGATCGAACCAAAAGGATTGGAGATTGAAATGTGACGATTAATCGAACCCAAAGGATCAGGGATCGATCGAGAGGACCCATCAACACGAAGTGCTCACGCAATTACACATGCGATATGTGACATGATCTACATGCAAAAAATGCCACGAACAAGTACACATCTTGCTGATGCAACCCAAAATGCTTGACGACAAGTCAAACTCATCTTAACAACCTCACGTAGATACTTATGGTTTAAGCTCTTAGGTTCGTGACATGGCTGCCTCTTAAGAAAGGTCCTATTTGCCCCTAGCTTGGCCTCTTAAAAAGCTTCTAGAAAAGGAAAAAGGAGATATTAGTCACCATCTTTTCCCATCCCCAAGGTTCATCATCGCAACGACCGCCTCGGGGGTCAAAACTGGCACCAAAATGGCTATTTTCCATGACCTGGGAAGGGACCGGTGTCTAGACACATGGATACTAGGGCCTATGCACCACCCAGGTGGAACCTACTTTCCCGAGTCTTTGGAAAATGCCAATTTAAAGCCATTTTGGGCACCTAGGTTCCCAAAATTGGCACATAGGCATCAGAAATTAGCACCAGATTTTAAGCGGCTCACAGACCTAAGAGCTTAAATCATAGGAAATGGAGAAGAAGAAGAAGAAATCAAAAGAAATTGCTTTATAAATCTCCAAAAGTCTCACGAATCCCAAGCTCCATCCTAAATCTCCCAGACTCAATTGACGATCCCCTCCCTTATGCATGACGCTGACTGCTTAGCCATGTTCCCCTGCTTCATTCCAGAGGATACTGCCCACCTAGCCACTCTTTTAATGGATAAACATCCAAAATGGAAAAGCCCTTTTCATCCATTGGTTCTTTTCCAAAAAAATGAAAAAATAAATGGTTAAAAAGAGCTTCTCTTTTGGCTGTTATTGACTGATTTCAGAGGATCAACAGTACGAAGCATGCAAATACGGTAAATCGACTTGGTCATCTCTAAGATTTGACGTGGCCATGCCACTTCAAAAGTGTCACACATGGGGGTTCGAGCATTGTCATGCCTGAGAGCCATGTAAATATGTTTGAATTCTCTATCTGGCGGCGTGGCTACGCTACCCTCTGGCGTGGTCACACGTGTTAAAGAGCATTGTTAACCTGGTAAGGACTAGTGGTGGCCACGCCTGGTACGGGTGTGGTCACGTCACTCTGGAGAGTGTCACAAACCAGCTACCTTTGGGTGTGGCTACAACAGTTTTGAGCATGGTCACACCAAGGGCTGGGTGTGGCCACACCCATTCTGTGTGTGGAGATGTCAGCCTTTGGGTATTCCCTACCTCTTGGGGTTCCGGTCGAGGGGGTTTTATGACCCGTTCAAAGCACAAAAAGCCCCAAATAGATGGACTATGACCTATAAACATTAAAAATGGGCATCAGGTATATTTTATTTATGAATTATCGTCATCTCCACAATGATTTCTTCCAGGTAGGCCTGAATTGGTATTGATCCTGATTCCGTGTTCGAGGCACATACCAAGACGTTCTAGCATATATCTTAGACTACGAGAGGTTGAACACAACTCCATATCGTTCAAGTGGATATCCCACACATACGACATCAAAAAGTGATGCTAACAAATACGTGGTCCACATCTCCTGCAACTATCTATTATGACCTCTATGGCCAACCAATGCTCCTGAATCAACCATCTACGACTCACTTGGCCATCTACTATCATGGTTATCAACTACGACTTCTATGATAAGCTGACACTGATGCCACCATCTACAACACTCATGACAGACCAATACATTTGCAGCAATCAACTATAGCTCTTGCAACTTGTTGTTGTCAAGAACTATAACCAAATTACATATATACAACTTTGTAATTTTATCTTCTCTAATTTAAGAGAAGAGTGGACATGCGTACTCATCATTTATAGTGGATTATTCAATAGTGTTAGACCCCTTGTTTTTTTCTCCTTTAAAGAGTTTTCCATGTAAAAAGTTGAGGTGTCTTATCCTGCTTACTTCTCTTTAATTGCCTGAGTATGTGCTAGTTTTTCATGCAATGTTAAGACTATATATAGTTATTACACTATCGACATGAATCTTCCTGAAATTTGTTTATAACTTTTTTTATAAATGGTTTCCTTCAATTACCTGAAATAATTTTGTTTGGCTTAAAGGTCATCTTTAAAAATTGCTATCACCACATAAACAATTTTGCATAATGACCTTAAAATGTGTGATATCTTGATGGCTAAAGGTATTATGGTGAATAATGTTTGGTTGTTTAGCTCCTAGTTTAATGAAACACATAATCATTTTTTTAGTTAAAGTTACTCATATCTTATTACGAAGATTTATTTCTTTTAAAAACTTCTTTATGTTAAGTGCTGGCATGCTGTACACTCTTGTGCATGTTGATTACATGAGAAGTCAACAAGAAATTCTTCTTATTGGTTGTTCATGTCGCGGCTCATTTAATTTGGGGGGAAAGAAATAGTAGCATTTTTAAGAAAATTGATTTTGTCAGTGGAGTCATTGGTTCATGAAATTCATCGAGCTATCAAAGTTAATAGTAGGAAATGAAATTTTAACATGGACATTCCTTTAAATATTAAAGAGCTTTATAATATATGATGTTTAAGCTCTTCATTTCATAATTAACTTCTTGTTGTTAAGGGTTTTGATCTTTCAGTGAAATTTAGCATGTAGTTTGTTGATTTTGATGGATTCGGTGATTTGCTTTTTTGGAGCTAAATTTTGATATTACACAGATACTGCAGGTTGATCTTTCCGAGGTTTTACATGTACTTCACTTGGAATTTCTGAGTTGTGATGTTATCCAATTCAACTATCTTTTGGAATACTTCATTTTAGTTTAATTGGAATTGTACTCATTGGACTTAGATGTATCTTTATCTTTTTTTTTGGTGGGTGGGTGTACCAAAGCTCAACCTATTTTTCCCATCTTTCTATAATACATGTTTTCAAGGCTTGATAAGGAGATGGAAAGACGGTTTCAGTTTTGAAGATGCTCAACTATACTATGAAGTTTGGTTGTGGTTTTACTAAAACTTTACCGGGATTAGAGATTTTGGATTTGTTGGTCTGGTATTTTTACTTCGATTTGGATCATTACTCTTAACTTCTGTCTGTTGCTTTTGCTAAGCTGGGAGACTCTTCAAGACTATTGATGGGATAGGAACCTTTGGAAGCTTGGATGAGCTGCTCACGACTTGGTCCATTAACTGAAGTATTGTAGTATGCTTTCTACTATTTTTGTNAACTAGACTGTGAAGTTTGGTTGGGGTTTTACTAAAACTTTACTGGGATTAGAGATTTTGGATTTGTTGGTCTGGTTTTTTTACTTTGATTTGGATCATTACTCTTAACTTCTGTCTGTTGCTTTTGCTAAGTTGGGAGACTCTTCAAGACTATTGATGTGATAGGAACCTTTGGAAGCTTGGATGTGCTGCTCACGACTTGGTCCATTAACTGAAGTATTGTAGTATGCTTTCTACTATTTTTGCTTTTTTTGTAACTTAGATGATTCTTCTTATATCTTGGTATTATATTATTTTTTGTAATCATTTTTTTTAATGCAATAAAATTGGAGGAGATCTTCAAATTTCCAAAAAAATATCAAGCTTGGAGGGTTTTAAAAAGTACTTCAAATTAAAAAATAATAATAAAAAAAATTTAAAGGAACTTTTTGACATGTTCCTATAGACAATAAAAAAATGTTATATTTTCATCAATTTTTGCTATTATGGGCTTATAAACTCAAAATTTTTACAATTTAACAAACTTTTTAAATTTGTGCATGCCTAAAGTTTCTGATAATTGCCACACTCTTAATTAGGGTCGTTAACGATTCGACTCAGGTTGAGGTCTACTCAAATTGGCTTGAAAAAAAAAAAAATTAATACAAAATTTTGGCCCGTAGCTCGGCTCATTTATTTCGATCCATCTAAAATTTTAATCAATTTCTTAATAATTAAATTTTTGAGCCCTAACATCAAGAGGAGAAATTATTGCATACGGACAATGCATGCATCTCTGCATGCCGTGTCCGNGCCATGTTCCCCTGCTTCATTCCAGAGGATACTGCCCACCTAGCCACTCTTTTAATGGATAAACATCCAAAAATGGCAAAGCCCTTTTCATCCCTTGGTTCTTTTCCAAAAAATGAGAAAAGAAATGGTTAAAAAGAGCTTCTCATCTGGCTGTTATTGACGGATTTCAGAGGATCAAAAGTACAAAGCATGCTAATAAGGTAAATCAACTTGGTCATCTCTAAGATTTGACGTGGCCATGCCACTTCAAAACTGTCACACATGGGGGTTCGGGCATTGTCATGCTTGAGAGCCATGTAAATATGCTTGAAGCCTCTATCTGGCGGCGTGGCTACGCTGCCCTCGGGCCTGGTCACACGTGTTAAAGAGCATTGTGAACCTGGTAAGGACTAGGGGTGGACACGCCTGGTACGGGCGTGGTCACGTCACTTTGGAGAGTCTCACAACCTAGCTACCTTTGGGTGTGGCTACACCAGTTTTGAGCATGGTCACACCAAGGCAGGGCGTGGCCACACCCATTCCGTGTGTGGAGATGTCAGCCCCTAGGTATTCCCTACCTCCTGGGGTTCCGGTCGAGGGGGTTTTATGACCCGTTCAAAGCACAACAAGCCCTAGATAGATGGAGTATGACCTTTAAACATTAAAAATGGGCATCAATTATATTTCATTTATGAATTATCGTCATCTCAACAGTGATTTCTTCCAGGTAGAGCTGAATTGGTATTGATCCTGATTCCGTGTTCGAGGCACGTACCAAGAAGTTCGAACATATGTCTTTGACTGTGAGAGGTTGAACACAACTCCATATCGTTCAAGTGGATATCCCACACACACGACATCAAAAAGTGATGCTAACATATACGTGGTCCACAGCTCCTGCAACTCTCTATTATGACCTCTATGACCAACCAATGCTCTTGAAGCAACCATCTATGACTTACCTAGCCATCTACTATCATGGTTATCAACTACAACTTCTATGATAAGCTGACACTGATGCCACCATCTACAACACTCATGACAGACCAGTACCTTTGCAACAATCAACTATAGCCCTTGCAACTTGTTGTTGTCAAGAACTATAACCAAATTACATATATACAACTTTATAATTTCATATTTTCTAATTTAATAAAAGAGTGGACATGTGTACTCATCATTTATAGTGGATTATTTCAACAGGGTTAGACCCCTTGTTTTTTTCTTCTTTAAAGAGTTTTCCATACAAAAAGTCGAGGTGTCTTATCTTGCTTACTTCTCTTTAATTACCTCAGTATGTGCTAGTTTTTCATGCAATGTTAAGACTATATATAGTTATTACACTATCGACATGATTCTTCCAACATGCATCAATGCTCATAAATTTGTTCACAACTTTTTTTTTATAAATGGTTTCCTTCAATTACCTGAAATAATTTTGTTTGGTTTTAAGGTCATCTTTAAAATTTGCTATCACCACATAAACAATTTTGCATAATGGCCTTAAAATGTGCGATATCTTGATGGTTAGAGGTATTATGGTGAATAATTTGTTTGTTTAGCTCCTAGTTTAATGAAACACATAATCATTTTTTAGTGTAAATTTACTCACATCTTATTTCGGAGATTTATTTCTTTTAAAAACTTCTTTATGTTAAGTGGTGGCATGCTATACACTCTTGTGCATGTTGATTATATGAGTTTCAAATTCAACAAGAAGTTCTTCTTATTGGTTGTTCATGTTGTGGCTCATTTAATTGGGGGAAAGGAATAGTAGATTTTTTAAGAAATTTGATTATGTCAGTGGAGTCATTGGTTTATGAAATTCATTGCGCTATCAAAGTTAAAAGTAGGAAATTCATTTGACTACTTTTATAACTTTAGGCATCCACCATGTGTGACAGTTCATTTGAATATTAAAGAGATTTATAAATTTTAACATGGATATTCATTTGAATATTAAAGAGATTTATAATATATTATGTTTAAGCTCTTCATTTCATAATTTGCTTCTTGTTGCTGAGGGTCTTGTTCTTTTAGTGAAATTTAGCATGCGGTTTGTTGCTTTTGATGGATTTGGTGCTTTGCTTTTTTTGAGCTAGATTTTGATATTACACAGATACTGCAGGTTGATTTTTCCGAGATTTTACATGTACTTCACTTGGAATTTCTGAGTTGTGATGTTATCCAAAGAAAACATAAGGATTCAACAATCTTTTGGAATATTTCATTTTAGTTTAATTGGAGTTGTATTCATTGGACTTAGATGTATCTTTATCTTTTTTTTTTGGTGGGTGGGTGTACCAAAGCTCAACCTATTTTTCCCCTCTTTCTCTAAGACGAGTTTTCAAGGCTTGATAAGGAGATGGAAAGACAGTTTCAGTTTTGAAGATGCTCAACTATACTGTGAAGTTTGGTTGGGGTTTTACTAAAACTTTACTGGGATTAGAGATTTTGGATTTGTTGGTCGGGTTTTTTTCCTTCGATTTGGATCTGTACTCTTAACTTCTGTTTGTTGCTTTTGCTAAGCTAGGAGACTCTTCAAGACTATTGATGGGATTGAAACCTTTAGAAGCTTGGATGGGCTGCTCACGACTTGGTCCGTTAACTGAAGTATTGTAGTATGCTTTTTGCTATTTTCGTTTTTTTTGTAACTTAGATGATTTTTCTTTTATCTTAGTATTATATTATTTTTTGTAATCATTTTTTTTAATGGCAAAGATCTTCAAATTTCCAAAAAAAATATCAAGCATGGAGGGCTTTAAAAAGTACTTCAAATTCAAAAATAAAATAAAATTTTTTTTAAAAGAACTTTTTGACATATTTCTATAGACAATAAAGAGATGTTATATTTGATCAATTTTTGTTATTATGAGCTTATAAACTCAAATTTTTTACAATTTAACAAACTTTTTAAATTGGTGGATGCCTAAAGTTTCTGATAATTGCCACACTCTTAATTAGAGTCATTAACGACTCGACTCGGGTTGAGGTCTACCCAAATTGGCTCGAAAAAAAAAAAAATCAATACAAAATTTTGGCCCGCAGCTCGGCTCATTTATTTCGATCCATCTAAAATTTTAATCAATTTCTTAATGATTAATTTTTTGAGCCCTAACATCAAGAGAGCTATTAAAGATACCATTTTCAGCAAAGGTAGGGTTTGGCTCTAAATCAGCTAAAAAAAAATTCATCTAACCGGACTTCTTTATTTGGATCAGTTCTTGGTGGAGGCCAAAATTCGAATAAATTTTAGAACTATTAATCCCNTGGCGGAGATCTTCAAATTTCCAAAAAAATATCAAGCTTGGAGGGTTTTAAAAAGTACTTCAAATTAAAAAAAAATAATAAAAAAAATTTAAAAGAACTTTTTGACATGTTTCTATAGACAATAAAAAGATGTTATATTTCATCAATTTTTGCTATTATGGGCTTATAAACTCATTTTTTTTACAATTTAACAAACTTTTTAAATTTGTGCATGCCTAAAGTTTCTGATAATTGCCACTCTTAATTAGGGTCGTTAACGATTCGACTCGGGTTGAGGTCTACTCAAATTGGCTTGGAAAAAAAAAAATCAATACAAAATTTTGGCCTGTAGCTCGGCTCATTTATTTCGATCCATCTAAAATTTTAATCAATTTCTTAATGATTAAATTTTTTAGCCCTAACATCAAGAGGAGAAATTATTGCATACGGACAACGCATGCATCTCTGCATGCGGTGTCCGATCCTGACGGTGGTCTACGGTCATGATATATTTTAGTTTTTTTTTTAAAATTTAGGTGAGACACACTGAAATCGTAGATCTACGGTCAGAATCGGACGGCGCATGCAGAGATGCATGCGTTGTTTGTATGCATTAAATTTTTCCATCAATAGAGCTATTAAAGATACGATTTTCAGGAGAGGTAGGGTTTTGCTCTAAATCAGCTAAAAAAAAATTCTTGTAACCGNCCTGACGGTGCTATACGGTCAGGATATATTTTAGTTTTTTTTTTTTTTAAATTTAGGTGGGACACACTGAAACCGTAGATCTACAGTCAGATCAGACAACGCATGTAATAATTTTTCCATCAAGAGAGCTATTAAACGTAGGATTTTCAGGAGAGGTAGGGTTTTGCTCTAAATCAGCTAAAAAAAAATTCATGTAGCCCGACTTCTTTATTTGGATCAGTTCTTGGTGCAAGCCAAAATTCAAATAAATTTTAGAACTATTAATCCGATTACTTGGTGCCTCCAACTCCTCCAGATTCAGGAATTCAACATGCTCCATCGCCGGCCGACGGCACGTCGAGGTCTGCAAATCTGCATTGCAACGATCTAGAAGAGGGGGAGCGGCGCAGCTTTGTGCGCTACACCTCTCCTCCATGGCGTCGAAGCAGATGGAGGAGATCCAGAGGAAACTCTCTCTGCTTAGGTACCCCAGAGCCAACGCGCCCTCGCAGTCCCTCCTATACGCCNAGGTCTGCAAATCTGCATTGCAACGATCTAGAAGAGGGGGAGCGGCGCAGCTTTGTGCGCTACACCTCTCCTTCATGGCGTCGAAGCAGATGGAGGAGATCCAGAGGAAACTTTCTCTGCTTAGGTACCCCAGAGCCAACGCGCCCTCGCAGTCCCTCCTATATGCTNCCTTTACGCCGGCGTTGAGAGATATGCTCTCCTGGAATGGCTTTTCTTCAGGTTAAAAGCTTCATCTCTACCATTTTAAATGGTTTTTTTTTTTTGTAATATATTTTGATTCCCTTACGGGTTCTATTCTTGCAAACCCTAGCTCTTTGGATAAATGAAAAGTTCTAATTGGGGGTTGTGAGTGGATGGCAGGCTTTTGGGGGATAGGTCGCCCTTCACGCAGCAGAATTGGCAAGGGGACAGTATGGACCGTGACGAGGAAACTGCTCGTATCCAGTGTGAGTTTCTCTTGCATCTATTTATTTTGAAAAAAAAATTTGATGAGCCAATATGTCAACGTATTTTCCTCGTTAAAATCGTGAGATAGGGTTTACAACTATTTGCCTTAAGTTGGCATATTTCATGATAAACTTCTTCAAACATGTTTTTCTTAATAAACAATTTAAAATATTTTCAATTGTTTTAGTATTTTTTTTGGCTCATATTATATAGTTATGGGCTCAAAGTTTGACATTAAAATCCTTTAAGTTAAATAGTCTTCAAAATAACTATCATGTCCTGCGTGTGGAAAGTGATATGGGAAGTGATGGAGGAATATATAAACCTGTTTTATTCTTATATGCCATCAACAAATTTTTATCATTCAAAATGGATCTCGAGGCAGGACATAAATCTTGAGACATTTTTTTTTAGCAATAAATGCTCAAACTTTAATTAAAGATCATTCAAAACTCTAATTTTAGCAAACTTAATAGTTAAACTTACCGGTTCGACAAGACAGACTCAATTACGCCAAAGTTGGTCTAATCTGAGTCAAATCAAGCTCAGATTAAACTGTTAAACTAATTTTGGAAGCTTTCAATGCCCAATTGGAATGTCAAATGGATTCCAAAACGAACTAGCTATAGTGAAATCGAGCATGTCGATTAGTCGAATCTAATGAGTACAATATCGCTCAAGTCTTACATTGTTGAGACATTCAAATATTTTCCAATCGCCTTTCGATCGAGAAAATCTCCAGACTCTATATATAAAGCTCTTTCCCTCTTCATGAAAGGGGACATACTTTAAGCCAGAAGAAGACCAGAGCTTGGAAAAGAATGAGCTTAAGTTTGACAACGGCTCTATACCGAAGATTCAACGTATACCTCCTGCTCCTACAGCCACTGACCACCACCGATCACAACCTGATGGCCACCGTCGACCACCGTTTGCCTCCTTCTATTCATTACAACGAAGCTTCATGTGGAGTCAAGAGTTGCGTTGCAGAGTGATGAAGTACTGTGCGAAGTAATAACCAAAGTTATGAAGTCATGAGCATTCTATGAAGCAATGCATCATTTTAAATGTCATGTCACGACATACCTCAAAGGCGGTATATTGAAGCCCTAACAACTGCTCCTCACTGCAACCGCTTCCTATAGTGGGGTAACGAGCTCTTCTGCATCGTATAACTTGAGAAATAGTGCAATTATTTCCTGCTTGTGGGATAAGGGACTGTACGTGTAATCACTAACTCATTATAAATCATTTCAACTGGGTTAGACCTCAAGGTATTTTCTCTTTTCGTGTTTTTCACGGAAAAACTTCTGGTTTATTTACCCATCACTTTTATTATCTGAGTATGTGTTATATTCTCGTGCAAAACTAAGAAGATAATTAAATACTCCACCGCAGCAAATTCTCTAGCACACATCAATAATAATAATTAAAAAAAAAAGTAAATTTGTATATCTAAAGTTTGGATAATAAAAGTAAAAAATGATACATTTTATTTCATTTCATGAATAATAATCAATAATTGAATCAATTGACGGAAGAATGTAAAACTTACTAAAAATGATTAAACTAACAACTACCCACGCAAGAGAAAATTATTAACCGATACATCAATTGGAAATATAAAAAATAACCTAATCTTGACTGATCTGATCATGTGCTAATAGTTCACCAAACACACTGGTGGAACTTGCAATAAGAATATATAAATGTATACATTTAAAAAATTAATATCAATAATTAACCGTTCTTTATTAAAGCATAGACAATATAAAGTATAATCAATGCCATCTGATGATCATAATAACAGTGAATAGTAAATACGTGTTAGAGGTCAGAATAAATTATAATTATTCTCATGATCAGAAATATAAAATTTGTAATAATGCATTTTTATGTTAACATTAATATATTAAAATATTAGATATACTTACATATATTTACACATGAACCTTCAATTTTTTATGCCACTATAATAATTTTTGAATATAGAAGTGCATGTATGCATATAGTTAACTTTCTACATCCTAAAACAAGTAAAAGATAAAAACAGATATCGTAGAAATCTAATAATTTTATAGAGGACTTGTTGGCCCGACTGGCTTTAACAAAAACTTAATACTAACCTAAATATCATGCATATTGCACTTATCACTAGTTAATAACTCTAAAAATATTGTTAGTATTATGACCAATGTTAATTATATATAAACATCAAATACAAAATTTGCATCTAAAATTGGGATAACATACATAAACAAATATTACAAATACAAGAATATATTGAATAAATAAGAATTTATGCAGCAATAAAGTAATGGTAGAATATTAATGCAATTCATCTTGAACATGAAAGAATAAAATCTAAATAATGTGTAACAAGCAATATAATTTCAATGGCGAGACTGGTAAACCTATAAAATATTTAAAGTTCTAATACAAATTATAATGATAACACTTTTAACAATGAATGATATGTTTTTGTTGTCATACCCTAATTGAACCCCTTTTTGGGTCGGAAGCGGTGCGACACGTGCAGACGGTTCAATTAGACTAAATTTCAATAAGCGTTTGTCATGACTTGCATGGACCCAGTGAGTGACGAAATAATTTGTCGCAAATGTACATAATACATTTTATTCACATTTATATACTTGCAAGTGTGGAAAATTATATCACATAATATAAAATTATCCCTATGGACCGTTTTATTCCCTACTGCAAGTTAGTACGAAATAGAAGGCGATAATAACTTAACCGAACTTGTCAGTTTTTATTCGTGTGTTTGAAACTTAACATGAATCCACTTAGCTTTTGTTGCTTTCAAATATACTATGGATTAACATAGTCAAATGAACAATGTAGCAGCCTCATCTTAGGATTGGAACTGTATGTTCTCATGATTTTATTTTCAGGGCAATAATTAATTCGGATATGTTCCAGGTTTTTTGTTATATCTTCAAACTGTTGTCGTATCTGATTATTTTTTTTATATATGAAACGGAAGAATTTATTTGTATACATTGCTATGAAGCTTTAAAGCACCTATAATTTTGAAAATCAATGATGCATTGAAGGAACCTTTAGAGATGAAACATCATATATTTGCAGATTTGGCTGAGATAGCTCACTTCCTGGGAATTACACCTACAATTGATACAGAAGCCATCCAGGTCAGTACCAAGTTTCTCAAGGAACCTTTAGGACAGTAGCATATTTTAACTGTAGTAATTTTTTTTTTTACCAAAAATGCTTGTGCAACTCATCTTTTGTAGTTTTAATTAAAAATATTGATTATTTATCTTGGCACTGATGCTTGGCCTAGCACTTGAGTGGGCTTTCTGTAATATAGTTAAATGATCGAAAATCTTTGGTCTCTATGAAGTTCTATTTATGTTACAGTTTAGTAACGCTTACGGCTTAGTCAACACTTACATTAACAGGGAAAACAAAAGATTGGTTTTGTAACCAATTATGGTTAAAATGTAAAGTGCTGTTTTTTTTTCTAGATCACACAACTTTTACTAATTAATTTGTGATTTGTGATGAGGAAACCACTAAGCTGATCGTGTAACCTTCTTTACTTTGACACTTTTAGTTTAAATTTTAATATGACTTGTGCTGATAGTATCTGCATCATTTTTCTTCCAACTATCGGGAAAATCAAACCTGTGAAATTCTATATATGATAACTTTAAAACTCTAGGTTATGCTTGGTGATGATCAACCATTCATTTATATGTTCTACTTGAGTATCTCATATTTAATTTCTAATTTTTGCTAGGGAAGAGGAAGCTATGAAGACCGTGCTGAATTGCTACATCTCATTGTAGACCTCGTGGAAGCAAGTTGTTTTTCTGACAATCCAGAGTGGAGGTTATGGATCCTTCAAGATTAATGGCATGACTTTTCAATATAAAAAGTTGATGCTTTTTTAGCTGTATAAAGGACTTGTAATGTATTACTTTATTTTGTACTAGTTTATCATCATCATCATCATTAGCTTATATAAACTATTTGGGGCTGACTTTATTAATTTTCATTCTCCATTTATTCCTATTGAGTAATGCTTGAGGTGTTTAAACCATCTTTGTGAAATTTTTTGATTACTTTTATGCATGTCACTTTAGGTATATTCTTTTTAATCTTAATTATTTGCACTGATTTTATCTAAGCATATAATATGTTCATAATTTACCATTCATTGTGCTTGTACAAATCTCCTATATGTCGTTCAATTAGATGTCACTCCAACCAATCTTCTATTTTTCTTTTTGTACCTAATTCTGAAATCTTATTGCTGTGTAGGATATATCGGTTAACATCTGGCTCTGTTCATGTGTTTGCAGTGTTGATGAACAGCTAACGAAAGATGTACAACTCCTAGATTCTATTGCGGAGAAGCAAGCTCAAATTTTCTCTGAAGAATTTAAGCTATTCCCTGCTGACGTGCAGATTCAATCAATTTATCCACTGTAAGACTACAGTTCACTCGAGAAGCAATTTATAGGCAATTTAAGATTATAATTTCTATGCAATATTTATGTTTGCTTTTGGTGAAAACCTTGTGTCGGGAACTTTTCTTGTATGTTTATTTCAGTCTAATTTGAAGGTCATGTTGTATTGACACCAAGGGCTCTTTGCTTTTTGTGAAAACATGACAACAACAACAAAGCCTTAATCCCACTACATGGGGTCGGCTACATGATTCTTTTTTCCCCATTGCGTCCTATTTAGTGCCATGTCTTCATTTAGTTCTAATAAATTAAGATCATTTTTTATACAATAAGCCCAAGTCTTCCTAGGTCTACCTCTGCCTTTCTTAACATAAGTCGAATATAGAACATCTACTCTCCTAATCGGATCATCAGATGGTCGACCAAGGATAGGAGCCTTACCTCTCATAGTTATTTACTACTATATATAGTTATGCACCATCTTCCCTTGCCAGGATTGTATTTGAGGACAGGCAGTGCTACGACTATGTCCTACTCCAAGGTGGTGATTACCTTCGCATATTTCCATCGCATTTCCTTGCTTACTCTTTGTTGTACACTCTGCACACCATAGCTGCTGCTACTGCTTCTTTTACTTCCAAACTTGCTGCGACACCTCCCTCACAATTGGCCTTGTACCGCCGCTTCTCCTATTCATTTCAGGCTTGCTACTGTACCTTCCACACATCCAACCTACTAGTTACCCCTTCCCTACTTGTTGTCCAACCACACTCTTACTTCCACCTTGCTGCCGCTAATCCTTCCTCCTCGCCCTCAACTCCCCGATTCCATCATCCTACAACCCACCACTTCGTCCTCTCCCCAAGAGTGTTGCTTGTGTTTGTGTTGTCGTTTTTATATCTTTTAATTCTATTATAGTTTGTTTTAACTTCGATATCAATTGGTAATAGTGCTAGCATAACTCTATTCTTATCCTAAAATTTCCTAGAATCCGCCATACCCAATTGAACTCCACAAAATTTTTTTTTCTGTCCTCAAATACCCTCTTCCAATCCTGAAACCCTAGCTATGCCGCCAGAGGACACATACCAGAATCTATCTGGGAAGAGATACAACGAGAGATCCGTCAACTTCTACGGACTTGCAGAGATTTGAGATTATTCTAGATCGAGATATGGAGAGTCGAAGGGGAGGGATGAACGAGGATCTGAATCCCTTCTAGAGTGGACTTCAATGATGAGGAGCACAAACCACGATACTTCAAAATTTATTATCATAGGAGGCCGGGGGAGAATACAACTCATGAAGGACAAAATGATTTCAGAATAAAAGTGGATCTACCAGAGTTCGATGGGGGTATGGATCCTGACGATTTCATCAAATGATTGCAGTTAGTTGAGAGAATTTTCAAGTGCAAAAAAGTATCAGAAGATAAGAGAGTAAAGTTTGCGACCATCTAATTGAAAAAAGAGTGCTTCATTTTTGTGGGAGAATTTGTAGAGGCAAAGAAAGACAAATTACAGTGATAAGATTTCCAGGTGGGATAAGATGGGGAAAGAGATGTAGAGAAAGTACCTCCGCTTCATTACCGCCAGGATATATTTATGAAACTCCGCTTGCAGCAGAGGGACCTATTAGTGGAAGAGTTCATTACACGGTTTGACCAATTGCAGATCAAGTGTGAGTTGGTCGTGCCCGGTGAACATCCCATAGAGTGATATATGTGGGGCTTGAAGCCTGCTATCAACAACATTTTGCAACTGCAACTCTATTGGTCACTAGAGATGTGCAGACCTTAGCTTTGAAGGTGAAAAGACATAAAAAACAAAGTAGACAACAACCCTCCTTCAAACAACGCCTACAGTTGCAACTAACAACCGAGGTGCACTTGGAGGGGTTGGGAAGACCGGACAGGGAAGTGACAAGACATATTTGAGTAGAAGAAACCCGAAAAGGATAATTCACTAAGTACGTTACCAGTTAGAAGATGTTTTAGTTGCCATAGCTACAAAAATATAGTCTCCAGCTGTCCCACGAGCCAAATTGTTTCGTTCATAGAGTAGGGCGTCATTAAAGAAGTAGAGGAAGCGGAAGCAAAGGAGGATCCGGAGGAGGAACTTCAGCTCCAGGTAGACAAGATATTGATGCTAGTTATAAGGAGAGTTTTACAAACTAAACCGGAGAGGGATCATCTATGGCTGAGGCATAGTATTTTTCGCACCAAGTGCATAGTGAAAGGAAAGGTCTGCGGTTTGATTATTGACCTTGGGAGCTGTGAGAATGTAGTATCTACTCTAATGGTGAAAAAATTAAGGTTGGCCACATAGAAGCATGCTCAATTCTATTCACTTGGTTGAAAAGGCAAAGGCGGTACACGTGAATCAACAACACTTGGTTGAATTTTTTATCGGAGATTAGCTATAGAAGTAGGTGTGGTGCGACGTTGTATCTATGGATGCTGATCATATTTTGTTGGGGAGGCCATAACAGTTCAACTGCAAGACCCAACACTATGGGTTCACAACACTTATTCATTTAGGAAGGATAGAAAACACATAGTTCTTTTGCTCGTTAAATACACGAGAGGAGTGGATTTCACAGAGGAAACGGTAGTCGTAAGAGCCACCTTCATGCGGGCAGTATGAAAGGCTCCAGTGGCAATGTATTTAGTCCTGTTAGTGGGAACTGACGAGAAGGTTGAGATACTGACGTCCACACAGCCCCTGCTTTGTGACTTTCAAGACGTGATAACCGAAAACCTTCCAGAGGGATTGCGACTGTTGAAGGATATTCATCACACCATAAATCTAATACTCGGACTAGTGTTGCCAAATCGGTCTGCCTGCAGATTGTGACTTATAGAGTATGAGGAATTACAATGGCAGGTACATGATCTCGTTGCGAGGGGTTTGGTTAGAGAGAGTATCATTCCGTGTGTTGTCCCCGCCTTGATGATACCCAAGAAAGATGGATCATGGATGATTTGCATTGACAATCCGACCATCAACTAGATTGCTATCAAGTACAGGTTCCCCGTGCCTCGCCTGAGCAATCTCTTGGATCAGCTGCATGGAGCCGTTGCCTTTTCGATCAACTTACGTAGTGGATACCACTAGATTCAGATGAGGCCAGAGAACGAGTGGAAGGTCGCTTTCAAAACTCGGGATAAATTATACGAGGGGACAGTCATGCCTGTTAGATTGTCTAATGCGACCAACACTTTCATAAGATTGATGAATCAAGTGTTCTGATGTCAAATTGGGGAGTTTGTACTAGTGTAATTCGATGATATTCTTATGTACAACAAATTCGAGGGGCACTTACAACACATGAGGACGTTCTTCGAGGTTTTGCGATTAGAGAAGCTATACACCCATCCAAAGAAGTGCCACTTCTTGACATCACATGTGTACTTTTTGGACTATTTTGTGTCTAGTACATGCATTCAGATGAATCCCACAAAGATCGAGGCTATTTGTAAGTTGGGCAACATCTTAGTCTTTACTGAGTTGAGATAGTTTTTAGGACTAACATAATTATATAGCCGATTCATCAGGAGCTTCAGCACCATCATATCCTATGACCAAATTCTTGAAAAAAGAGAAATTCCATGGTACAAATGCAGTTTAGGCTAGTCTTTACTGAGTTGAGATAGTTTTTGGGACTAACATAATTATATAGCCGATTCATCAGGAGCTTCAGCACCATCATATCCCCCTGACCAAATTCTTGAAAAAAGAGAAATTCCATGGGACAAATGCAGTTTAGGCTAGTTTTGATACACTGAAGGGCATGGGTTAGGCACCAACATTGGCATTACTGGACTTCAATCATTTGTTCGAGGTGAAGTGTGAAGCCTCAAATGTCATGACTCGACTCTGGGTTTGGAATTAACCAAGACACCAAACGATCGAACGGTAAGAATTAAAATTTTCATATTTATTTTAATAACTAATTATTAACAAATAAAAAGGCCACTAATCAAATTAAACTAAAGTAAAATAATTATTGCTCATCTTTTAATAAATTAATTGCCCCTGAAAATTTAGTTTAAAAATAACTGTGAGCTAACCAAATTCAGTGAATAATTGCATTTCTAAATTACAATAATACTAGAAAAAAGTATGTATGATAATTAAGCTTTTATATTTGATATTTTAAGAATATGATGCTTTTCATTGAATTTTACCATGTCATTTTATATCTATACAATTGTCACAGGAGCGCCGTCTAAAAATTGTACTAATTAAGGTGTTTTAATATCAATATTTTTTTCCATTTATGTGCACGAGTACCCTAGCTTTCTCCTGTTAGTACAATAAAGNGCTAGCTCCAAGCTCCTCGACGTGACGAGTTTAAGTTTTCTAGGGTGTCCAGTTATAATATCAAATCAGATGACCCTATGGTTGTAGTCCTCTAAACATCCTATGTAAAGAGGAGTAAACATGTTTAAAGTTGTAAAATGTAAAGCATGCAAGTGAAACAGTAGTAGACAGCAAATAGAAGCAGTATAACATGCTATACATGAAAGCAGGTAGAAACAGGACAAGTGTAACATGCTGTATAAGAGGAGCAGTAGCAAGTA